>AWWV01009301.1:0-118784 GCA_001974805.1 Corchorus capsularis | reverse complement strand
TTGTGATTTAAACAACAAAAAGGTGAGATCATTTTTGTGATTTCAGTAAACAAATATTCCATGACCAGTAGTTGAGAGAATCTCTCAACTACTTTGACTTGGCAAATATCCCACATTTTTCATTTAACTAAATCATTTTCCAACAATCCCCCACATGAATGAAAAATGTTTTATTTTGACTCGATGACAGTGTTCCATCAATGACACCTGCATAGGATAGGTAGGTGTTATCCTTTGAACCTTCCATTGTGAAACATACAGACTTTACTAGCTGTCCAGTAGACATGATGTCCTTGAACTGTCCTGCTTTCTAGTGTAAATGTACCGTACATTTCACACAGGTATCATTTCATTATTATTCGGTTCTCATGATTATGTTCGTTTTGGCCATGAACATCAAACTGGTTCTGCGAGAGTTTTAGAGAATTGAGCCCCCACAATTCTCCTTTGAAGCCGCCCCACTTCACTCTTACATAGGTGATTTACTTAAGTTCAAGTAACTTAAGAATCATTAAAACAATTCAGTATTGCTAGCCTTATCCATTCTCGTCACTATTTACTTATAGGAATGGGTTGAGGTCATAGTGACTACATTAAGTTCTTATAATTAGGTTGTCCCTTTGAACCTAGATCTTGGGATCTCCAGTCAACTAGGTTAGGTTTCCTTCATAAGAACTTAATCTTTAACGGGCATGAGTCCCATTCCTTTAGTCAATTTCTCAACTAACTCTCTATTCAACCCTTTAGTTAGCGGATCCGCAATGTTATCCTTTGACCTTACATAGTGAATAGTGATAACTCCTGTTGAGAGTAGTTGTTTAATGGTATTGTGTCTTCGACGCATATGTCGAGACTTACCATTGTACATATCATTATGTGCTCTTCCAATTGCAGATTGACTATCGCAATGAATGCAAATTGGAGGCACAGGTTTCTCCCATTTTGGAATATCCTCTAAGAAATGGCGTAGCCATTCGGCTTCTTCTCCACATTTATCCAAAGCAATGAATTCGGATTCCATTGTGGATCTAACTATAACAGTTTGTTTTGAGGACTTCCAGGATACAACAGCTCCAGCTAGTGTAAACACATATCCACTTGTGGATTTTGTGTCCTTTATATCAGAAATCCAATTGGCATCACTGTATCCTTCTAGGACTACCGGATATCTCGTATAATGCAATCCATAATCCCGAGTATATCGTAAATACCTAAGTATTCTTACGATTGCTCTCCAATTGTCAGCACTCGGATTACTCGTAAATCTGCTGAGTTTACTAACCGTATAAGCAATATCCGGTCTAGTACAACTCATTAAGTACATTAGACTCCCAATTATTCTCGAGTATTCTACTAGAGAAATTCCTTCTCCTCTATTTTTAGCTAGATGGAGACTTGTGTCTAATGGAGTTCTTGCAACTCCAAAATCGTCCTTGTTAAATCTTTCAAGGATTTTATCTACATAATGTGAATGATTTAACACAATGCCTTCTGATGTTCTTTTGATTTTAATTCCTAAAATCACATCAACAAGTCCCATGTCTTTCATGTCAAATTTTGAATTTAGCATGTTTTTGGTAGTCTTGATCATTTTATCATTGCTACCAACAATAAGTATGTCGTCTACATAGAGGCATAAAATGACATAGCCATTTTCTGTCTCCTTTGTATGGAGACACTTATCACATTCGTTAATTTTAAAGCCATTGGTAATCATTGCATAATCAAACTTTTCATGCCATTTTTTAGGCGCTTGTTTCAGACCATACAATGATTTCACCAATTTATAGACTTTATTTTCTTTCCTTGGAGCTATAAAGCCTTCAGGTTGATCCATATAGATTTCCTCATCTAGATCCCCATTTAAGGAAGCTGTTTTTAAATCCATTTGATGTATTTCTAGATTTCTTAATGCAGCGATTGCAATAATCATTCTAATTGAATTTATTCTCGTCATAGGAGAATAAGTATCGAAGTAATCTAAGCCTTCTCGTTGCTTGTATCCTTTGATTACAAGTCTGGCTTTATATTTATCTATTGAACCATCAGGTTTCAATTTCCTTTTGAAGGTCCATTTTGATCCCAAAGGTTTACAACCAGGTGGAAGATCTACCAATTCCCAAGTGTGATTCTGTAGGATAGAATGAATTTCACTTTGAATTGCTTCCTTTCAAAGAGGTCATTCGGTGGAATTCACAGCCTCAATATAGGTCTGTGGTTCTTGTTCTAGCAAATAAGTTAGATAATCATCTCCAAATGATTTTTCCACTCTTGCCCTTTTGCTACATCTCGGTTCTATTTCATTTTCCGAGTCATGACTATCATCATCATGATTTTCTTGATTCAAAGATTCATGTGTTCGCTTTGACGAACTTGCTTCATTATTTGACTTGTATGGAAACACATTTTCGAAAAATGATGCATTTCTAGATTCCATTATCGTGTTCTTGTGTATATCTGAAATTTCAAATTATAGACAAGGAACCGATAAGCACTACTATTATGTGCATACCCAATGAAAACACAGTCCACTGTTTTAGGACCTATCTTTGTTTTCTTAGGTAGTGGAATCGCCACTTTTGCAAGACACCCCCACACTCGCAAGTATTTGTAGGATGGTCTCCTGCCTTTCCACAACTCATAAGGAGTTTTGTTTTCTTTCTTTCGAGGTACCTTATTTAAAAGGTAATTACTTGACAAAATGGCTTCACCCCACATATTCTAAGGTAACCCTGAACTTAACAACATTGCATTCATAATTTCTTTCAAAGTGCGATTTTTCCGTTCAGCAACACCATTTGATTGAGGAGAATAAGGTGGGGTTACTTCATGTATTATTCCGTGTTGTGCACAGAATTCACCAATAGGTGCTTTATATTCGCCACCTCTATCACTTCTCAATCTCTTGGTTTTCTTATTAAGTTGAGTTTCAACTTCATTTTTGTAGAGAGTAAATTTCTCCAATGCTTTATCTTTGCTTTTTAGCAAATACACATAACTATACTTTGTACAGCCATCAATAAAGGTAATAAAATATTTATTACCACCTCTTGTTTGTACGAATTTTAAATCGCATACATCACTATGAATCAATTCAAGGGGTTCGGTATTTCTTTCAATTGTTTGAAAAGAAGTCCTTGTTAATTTTGCTTCAACGCAAATTTCACATTTATCTTTTGAATTGATTTGGAAAAGGGGAATATGGTCCAAGTTAATTAATCTACGCAATGTTTCATAATTAACATGACCTAGTCTACCATGCCATATATTTGAACACTCAGTCAAATAAACAGAAGAAGATGAAGCATTTCCATTATTCTCCAAAGTCATTACATTTAACTTAAACAAGCCATTAGTGGCATACCCTTTTCCCACATACACCCCATTTTTGGACAAAATAACTTTGTCAGCTTCAAAAACCATACGAAAGCCATGCTTGTTGAGGATGGACCCAGAAACCAGATTCTTGCGTATCTCCGGTACATAGAGAACATCAGTCAAGGTCACAACCTTTACACAGGTCATTTTCAATTGCACGTTTCCTTGCCCCTCGATAGCTGATGAGGCAGAATTTCCCATGTATAGCTTCTCACCTTCAATTGGAGTGAAGGTAGTGAACATGTTCTTGTCCGTGCAGACATGTCTTGTAGCTCCGGTGTCAATCCACCATTCCTTCGGGTTAGACCCAACCATGTTCACTTCAGAGACTACAGCAACCAGGTCAATGTCATCCTCGAAGACATCATCAGCAACCATGTTGGCTTCTTTCTTTTTTGGAAGCCTGCAGTCGGTGGATTTGTGGCCCATCTTGCCACAATTGTAGTATGTCCCTTGGAATTTCTTCTTGAAGATGCCACCTTTTGTTCCCAGCTTCGGGTTCACCGGCTTACCCTTGCCTTTGAAGCCTTGCTTGTGCTCCACGATGTTTGCTTTTGCAGACATCGATGCCCTGCGCTCGGGTTTTTTATTGTCTTCCTCAATCCGGAGCCTCACCACAAGCTCCTCCATGTTTATCTCCTTTCGCTTGTGCTTGAGATAATTTTTGAAGTCTTTCCAACTAGGAGGCAGTTTTTCAATCATTGCAGCTACCTGGAAAGACTCACTCAGCGTCATGCCTTCAGCTTGGATTTCATGCAAGATGACTTGAAGCTCTTGCACCTGAGCAGCCACAGACTTGGAGTCCACCATCAGAAAGTCGAGGAACCGTCCGACAATGAACTTCTTGGATCCATTATCCTCAGTCTTATACTTGTGGCCTAAAGCATCCCACAACTGTTTTGCAGTCTTGTGCACACAATATACGTTGTATAATGTGTCACTTAAACCGTTCAGCACATAGTTCCGACACAAGAAGTCGGAATGCTTCCAAGCTTCAAGCGCATTGACAGCTTGCGCATTCAGTTCGCCCTCAGGCATCTTAGGAGCACTCTCCATCAAGAACCTTGCAAGGTTCAAGGTGGTCAGATAAAACAGCATCTTTTGCTGCCACCTTTTAAAATTTGCCCCATTAAATATTTCCGGTTTCTCACTATGAGCTAGTGGAACCGTTGTGGGCATTGGCACAACAGCACTGCCATCCGAGCCTGATGAATGGTTGGATGTTTTCACTTGATTGACTTCATCCAGCTTCTCAATTTCCTTTGTGGAAGCCATACTCTTTCAGGAGGTAAAAATGGTCTGTTTTAAGATTGTTATTCAGAATATGGCTTATTAGTACTAAAACTAACCAATGGAAATCAAAAAGGGATTAAACTGAAAAAAGGAAACCAACAAAATCCGAAACAGAAATATATATATACTAACAGAATGTAAGAAATTAGAAGATTAGCCAAGTAGAATATATTAATAACGTTATCAGTCAATATATATATATATATATATACAAATTATTATCCAATTAATAACAGTATTATATATATATGAATCAAATGAAAGAAGTTAACATAATCTTAACCGAATAAATTTAACTATATTATATATATAACGTTATCAACAAATATATTATAACAGATTATCTAAATGTAAATATATGTAAGAAATCAAGTTTATAATATATAGATTACTAACAGGAACTAAACGAAATTAATACCAACAGAATATGAACCAATTAACCAAATTAATAAAAGTATAAACACAAAGTAATAATCAAATGAACAACAAAAAGTAGGGTTTAGAATAGACCGAAGTGCTCGAGGCCTGCTTTTGCAGTTTCCTTAAAACAAATTTCCTGTCTCCCGTGTTTGAGGATGAAATCAGGGACTGTTTCCCAGGATACAACGAGGAAAAATTGAGTAAGAGGAAGCACACCCTCTTCTCAACGAACCAGAATAATTTTTTTTGGAACACTAAAAACAATGCTGAGAAAGAAAAGATAGAGAGAGCTTTTTTGCTTTTCGTTGTTGTGTAAAATGTAGAAGGGAAAGTCTCTATTTATAGGCCAATGGTAGGGTTAAAGTTGGAATAATATTGTGATTTAACCAACAATAAGGTGAGATATTTTTGTGATTTCAGTAACAAAATATTCCATGATCAGTAGTTGCTACTTTGACTTGGCAAATATCCCACATTTTTCATTTAACTTTCTCTCCTTTATTAACACAATGTTAATTACTACTCCCTCCGATCCAAAACAAGTGTCACATTAGGAATATCACACATATTAAGACAATAATTAACTCACCTTAAATTTAATAATAAAATCTTTTAAATTACCTAAACACCCCAACCTTTTGTTAATTACATTTATCTTCTCTCTCCCTAACTCCCCATTAATTAGGGGTATATATGGTAAAAATACTAAAATTTGTATTGGTTTTATGAGTGTGACACTTATTATGAAATAAACCAAAACTTGATTTGTGACACTTAAAATGGATCGGAGGGAGTATCATTTATTTTACGTAAACAAACTTTTGAACACTTCCAAGTTTCTCAAACCAAGGAAAAAACCCACACCACTATGCAACAACAACAAGAAATACGAAAATCCCATCTCTAATTCTTCGTGATTATATATACCCATTAATCATAAAAAATACAACAAAATGAATCATTAACATGATCAACAAAATGGCCGCACATACATCATCGGTCACTTTCTGTTTATTTGCATAGCCGTTGGAGTTGGCTGCCTTGTGTTTTACTTGACCCTTCCAGCCGAATCCCAATCCTCACTTTTCCTTTCTATTATTTGGCTTCACCCTTGTTTCTATGCCTTGGATTTTCTGGATCATAGCAGTTTTGTATCAGATACTTTAACCAAGGCAATAGGTTTCAGGATGGTCACTGGTAGTCTTGGCAGAGGTGGTGCTCCCCTGTTGGTGGCGGTGACGGCAACTACGACGGTTCTCCAGCTGCTGGTGGTGTTGATGATAGTATGATGGATGATGCACACATTATTGATGTGAATGCAAATTCTCCACCAGATAATGAAGGAAGGCGGGTTCAATTTGGTGAAGCCATTGGTCATCAGAAGAATGAGAAGAATCTTTCATCAATGTAAGCAAAAGAGCCCAAATTCAAGAATTTTCAATGCAGTCTTCTTATGACTGGAATGATCACCAGTGGCAGTACTTTGACACATCTCAAGAACATAACTTACCTCGCTTTCAGGGATGTAGCACCTTATTACCTGATCAACAAAAATCTTCCACAAGTATGGTTCATCCCAAATATAGTATTTAGAATTGCTAACAATTCTTTCTTTCATGGCTTTATTCGCATTTGTAGGAAATTGATTTGCAGCAAGAGAATTCACTATATTAGCAAACTATGGAACTTCAGATACGATAAACAATTCCTCATAAGGCAGTGCTTCCTTTAAGTCAAAAGGTTCCTCATCTCTCTAGGGATTCAGCATAGATGATCATCAATAACATTCTCTGCTTGTTGAGGCCAAAATGTGCCAACAATCGGAGTTAGGGTTTTGCTAAGCTCACCGATCCCCAAATTGATTCCCTGCAAGACAATCAACACCTGAGTGGTGGGGTTGCCCTGCATTAGCACTTCGATGCTTAAACAAGTGTCCTTATAGGGTAAGGAATATTAGACCTGGCAATTCGTGTTCTGACACGACACGACACGGGTCGACACGAGATACGTTTAGCTGTGTTCGTGTTTGGCTTATTGTGTCTCATGTCTGAATCGTGTCGGACACGATTAAGATTATCGTGTTTCGTGTCCTAATTGTGTCAAGACACGATTAACACGTTTAAGACACGAGTGACACACTTTAGTTAACGGGTTGACACGATGACACGAAAGAGCTGTTACACGACACGTTAGACACGCTTTATTAAAACATTTAAATTACTTATATTTTGAATTTCTAATATATCCAAATAATTATAATAATAATATATATATATATATATATATACTCAATTATCTTTAATTATATATATAGTTTAGTTAATTGGAATATTTGAAAAATTGTATCGTGTCAAACGTGTCGTGTCGTGTCAAGACATATTACACGACTTAATCGTATTGTATCGTGTCGTGTCCCGTGTACACGTTTATAAACAGGTCTCGCATTCGTGTTTGGATTTCGTGACACGATTATTAATAGTGCCGTGTTCGTGTCAGGCCTAATATGTGTTTATACCCTATGTAAACACGACACGAAACACGACACGAAACACGGATTGGCAGGTCTAAGGAATATTCAGAGGTCAGTAAAGTGTTCTAGCAGAGTAAATGTCATACCTCCAAATGGGGAAATACTAGGGTATTTATAGGCAATGTGATTTTAGGGTTATCTCCACACGTGTGCGTCGCCTGGTTGCGTGTTTATGCGCTTTAGACCCGAAGGGTGTGGCATTGGGATCTGTGAGGCCTATCTTATGGGATTTATCTCAATTGGGCCCATTAAAGTTGTCTGGCCAATTTTGGCCTGTTAGGCCTTATGCTTGTGTCCTTTGGGTTTGGCTCCCTCATGGTCGATAGTTAGGTAATTGGGTTATACTCAATAATTGCCCCCAGGCGCCAGGGTGGTTATAAAGTGACCAGACGAGCGGCTTCCGATGAGCACAACATGGGTGGGAGGGTGGGAGTACTAACTTCTCCTTATAATGTGAATTGAACTGAATGGTGAACAAGCTCTCCTTTTGATGTGAGCTAGGGCACACGACCTTTTAATATCTTTACTTGATTATGAGATGAATTGGGTCGTGTGACATGACTGATCGATCGTCAGCAAATCATAAGATAATCCCCACAAATCCTTACTAAGTAGATAGGGTAAGTAGGGTTTGAATCCCACAGAGAAGGATGAAGCAGATATCAAAGACAAAACTTCTCTAAGAACTCTCAAAAACACTTAAAAGAAAGGCGATTAAAATTATCAAATATTAAACAGACAATTAATCTAAAATAAAGCAAAGTAAATTAAACTAAGACTACAGAAAATACTTAAGAAAATAATAATTAAAAATCATACTTAATTTCCAATGGTAGAAATCAATCAATAAAACTATGAATCCTTGACTTAAAAGATAAATTTAATATTCTAATTACCAAGATAAGTAAGCATTAGTTATACGCCAATGAAACCTTCAATCCTAAGAATTTAGGCATCAATCATAAAACATCAACAAACTTATTCTAATGACTCTCAATTAAACAATTGGTCTAGAGATAAACCCCTAACATGTATATTAGATAAAATTTCCCTTGTGATGCCTAAATTATCTCTATCATTCAAAACAATCAATTTCCCTTGTAACGCATAAAAATTGCTAAGAACAAAGCATTAAGAATATCGATTCATACATGCATATCAAGTATAACCAAACCTATTAATTCTAGCATAGAACAATCAAGATTTAATAAGATTTATTAATCCCATTGAGTCCATGTGTCGTGAATTCAATTTGTTACCTCACAATCAAACTTGAATGAGTCGTTCAAAGCTCGATTTAACTATAGATCAATCCTATTATATCAATATTGGCCAGTCAAATCAATAATAATCATGATCATAGAATAAAACAGAGATTAATAAACATATTTAATCAAGAACAAATATCAAATTATAAGCACACAAGTCTCACCAAAATTAATTGATTGGATTCACCAAAGGAAAAAAATTTTTAAGAATTTAGCTACTCGTAGATTTGTAAGAATCCATGAGAAACTTGAAGAAACTTACAAACATAGGTGTCGAAATCCTCCCTTGGGCAGCAAATTGAATATGAGAGGGGCCGAAAACCTAAACTGAAACTAGAGAAAAAGAAGAAGAAAAGAAATTGTATCTAAAATTATATGACTAGGGTTCTACGTAAGGTTGGTATATATAGTGGACTACCTAAGACTCCAAGTAGACTTAGGAATTAACCTAAATTAATCCTAGGTCGGTTTAAGCTCTTAACTTGGTCTGCAAGTTGGATTAAAAGTCTTCCTTGGGTTGAAATTGGGCTAAATTCGGAGTTGGGCCAAAACTGCTACTGGACAGCAACTTCAGGGGCAGTTTCGTTATCGAAGATGGCAGATTTGGGACTCGAGCTTCAAAGCAAAATTGTAGATCTCTGACTCTGAGTCTTCTTTCCAGCACACTTTGAATCACCTTAATCGTAGGTATGTATCAAAAGTTATGGTCGTTGATTCCATGTAATTTTTGATGATTATAAAACATCCTTCTCTTGATATTTAATTAAGTCTAATTAAGTGTGTAGACTTCAAACATAAACTCTCGAATTCAAATTGGATTGCAAACAATTTTTGGAGAAGCACTTAGAAAGAATTTCCCGAAGAAATTTGCAAAGAAACGAAGTTTTCAAGATATTGAAAGTAAGTTTTAGTTGACTATCCGATGAAGTTATTGTTTGATTTTCCATCGACTAAAAATGGTAAAAAATGTTGTCAAATCTGCCACTTTTTGAAATTCAAGATATTGGAGAGTAAGAAGTTTCAGTCGACTAATGTTGGTGTCCAAACTGAAGTTTTAGTCGACTAGAACTAATTCTGACAGCGTCAGTCTCATTACAGGACAAAAAAAAGCTAGGTTAAAAAAGTGGAAAAAGGCTCCAAACAGCTAAATATTGTCTCCAACGGCTAGAAACATGTGAGACACTGTAAATACACATTATAATTGCCATTTGAAGCCTCCTAACAGAGAGAAATTCATTGTTCATCATCTATTGAAGCTAAAATCATCATTTTCTCTTTGTTCTTCATTTACTACACTTGTAAGAGAAAACTTGTTGTGCTAAATCTTTGTACTTGGGATCTTTGGGAGATCATTGTACTTCTTATTCATCTTTTCTTGGGTAGATTAAGTTGGGTTCAACTTGATTTAAAGATTTAGAGCTTGGGGAGAGCTCAATTTTTAAAAGGCTTGCTGGAAGCTCATTTCACCGGTTTAGTGGATTTGGCTAAAATCCTTGATTGGGAAGATCAAGGTAGAGGATGTAGGTATTCAAACACCGAACCTCTATAAATTGTGAGCACTTTCTTTCTCTAAACCTTCCTTTTACATTATTGTTCATCATTCTTCATTTTCTATCTTTCTACTTCATTTATTTTTTTTATCTACCTTTAACCGGTTCCTACCAAAGTTGTTGTAGTTGTCATAAATTGTTTAAAATTGCTATTCACCCCCCTCTAGCACCATATCAAGGGCCTATCAATTGGTATCAGAGCCCAACCCATTTTTAAGGCTTAAAATCCATGGGAAAGATTCAACCAATGACATCTACAAATGACTTACCCATGGAAGGCCTATCCATCAATAGGCCACCACTTTTTTATGGAAACAACTACCAATTTTGGGCAAATAGAATGAAGGCATTCCTGAGGGCAAATGATCTTTCTATGTGGGATGTGATTAAAGAAGGTCCATTCATCCCAACAATGCTTAGTGCTATTACTCATGAGCCAATAGCCAAGCCAAATAGAGATTGGAGTGAAAGCGACATAAAAGGGTACAAGTCAACTACAAAGCTATCAATACTTTACATTGTGCACTTACTATTTCTGAATATAAGAGAATATCTACTTGTGAAAGTGCTAAAGAAATTTGGGATGAGTTAAAAGTGACTCATGAAGGAACTTCACAAGTAAAGGAGTCAAAGATCAGCATTCTTACTCACAAATATGAGATGTTCAAGATGGAATCCGATGAAAGTATCTCCAAGATGTTTCAAAGATTCAATAACATTTGTAGCCAATTGAACGATTGAGGCATCTAAACAAAGATATTTTGGAAAGTGAAAAACTGAAGAAAATCCTTAGAAGCTTCTAAAACTTGGAAAGCAAAGGTAACCGCTATTAAGGAAGCTAAAGACTTGAATTAAATATCTTTGGATACTCTTCGTGGCTCTCTCCTCACCTATGAGATAAAATTGAAAGAGGAAGAAGAGGAAGAGAAGAAGGAGGCTAAGGAAAAGAAGAAAAATCTAGCCTTGAAAATGATTGTCAATGATGAAAATTCCGGAAATCTATCTAGTGGTGACGATGAGGAAATTGCCATGCTTGCTAGGAAATTCAAGAGATTTATGAAAAGTAATAGACAAGCAAAAAGAAGCTTTAGGAAAGAACATAGCTCTTCATGGAAAGGCAAAAACAAAAGTGACTATGAGAAAGGTGATAATGTGACTTGCTTTGAGTGCAAAAAGTCAGGTCATTATAAGAATGAATGTCCATTGCTTAAGGAAGGAAATTCAAAGAAGGACAAGATGTATAAGAAGAAGAAAAGAGAAATGGTGGCTACATGGTCCAACAGTGATTGGTCTTCATCTTGAAGTGAGCAAAGTGACATGGAAGAAAAGGCCAACCTTTGCTTGATGGCAAAAGAAGATGAGATTGAGGTAACTCCCATCTTACCAATAATTTGATGATAATGATGATGATGTTGATGATTATGATTGCTTGCTTAATGATTTTAAAGAACTTGCTATTAAGTACAAGAATTTGAAAAGGAAGAAAATTTGTTAAACTTTGAACTTGATAAGATAAAATGTGAGTATGTTGATGTGCTTGAACATAGAAATTTATTTCAAGTAGAACTTGAGCATGCTAAATATGATTATGTTGATTTAGAGGGCAAGAATGTTGCATTGAAAATAGCTCTTGATGATTTAACTCTCAAATTAGTTAATGAAAAGAAAAGGAACCAAAAGAAAATGCATCTATTAAAAGAAGACATTATTGATATTGTTCGCGCCAAAAAATCTCTTTGGAGATCTCGGTGAAAGGGTACCGAGCGTGCCAATCAATTTTGTTCAGAAATTGATAAAAGGAAACGAGGAAAATAAATATTCATTTTGTTGTAAAAACTAAATGAAAAGTGCAGTGAAAATGAAATGTTTGCTTTGGGTGCAGCAACATAAAAGTAATCAAGCCAATTGTAGATCCTGAATCAAAGTCACACAAACGTGTTTAAATGATTGATTCCAGACTCAAAAAACAAAGGAAATGTTGTAAAAAAGGTTATTTTCTTGATTCAAATGAGAGAGATGACATAAAGTTGTTGGTTGATTGCAACAAACATGTAAATACAAGAAGAAACTTGTAAAAACAAGGTTGACAAGATTAATAAAAATAAATATCAAGTGTGGAACTTGATTAACAAGAGAAATTTGAAAGCCAAGGGCTTAAAAGATTGAAAGCACGGAGCTTGAATGTTGTTTTCTCTGCAGGAGAGTTGTTTGAAGTTGTTTGACGTTGGAGTCTGCGATTTTTCCGTTCCTTTTCAACGTTGGAGGCTGCCTCCTTTATATAGTGGGCGGCTTGCTAGGGTTTGCTTCAATCCGACGGTCCAGATTGGTTCCCTCCTGATTCATCTTGATCTTCTGAATTCAAATTCTGATACAAATCCCATAAATCAATGAAATCCTAACCAATTTAGCCAGCCACTAATTCAGCATGTTTTTGACCCTTTAAATGTGATAATTATCACAATTAATTGCTGAAATTAGAAATTAATTAAATCCAAAGTCTTAATGCAGCAAGCATGTGTGGAAAACTAGTGCGGAGAATTCAAATGGCGTTGAAATTGTCTTCGAATGCTATGTAACTTTGCACTTCACCAATTGAACATGAAATCACATTAAATACCATGTCACTATGATTGTCCATCAAAATCATGAAAAAATTAACCAAGACAATAGCTTAAACCGTGGTCAAATAGCCATACTGTCCTTAATTGAATAAAAGTGAAAAGTTATGAAAATGGTAGAACATGGTTCAATTTCTCCATATAGCATTTATATTGCATGAAAACCAAGATTTTATGCCAATGGTGAAATTTCCATGCAGAAATTGTCCCGGGATTGGAATCTGTCCTTAATTGCAAAAAAATGCAAGTTTACTTACGAGCTCGGAATGAGCTGAAATTTGGACAGAGTCTTTTTCATGATATTCTGAACAACTTTAATAAAGGATATCACCCCAAATTCGTCCATCTTCATCTTCAATTTCTAAGCCCTAATTCCCTTGTCCTTAATTGAAAACTTGTAAAAGTTTAACCCGGGAAGGCTTGAATTCAAACTTATAGTCCTGGACCATTTGGATGAGGTAAACTTTTCTTCTTCTTTTTCGACTTACTCATGCACCATTATGATCTATAATTTTATCTTCTGATTATTTGATTACTTGGTGCAGATGGCAAGAGATCTAATTCCTGACTTGGGAACCATTAGTACTGCACCATGCTCAAAGGAAGAAAACTTATGCGCCTACACCAAATGCTTCGGCCAACAAGTCTCCTTCACAAGATCAAGTAAGTTTTGCACCTTACTTCTTTGCTTCTTCAATTCGGCAAATACATATTATTCACCAAATTTGATTTTAGGTTGATCTAAATGTGGCGCCATCACCTCAAAAAGTTAATTCAAACTTTCCTGAAGATGAAGCTTTGGTGGCACCAACTTCTTTTGTTAAATCAAAGCTTCTCCTTCTTCGATAAGAAACCAACTTATGCAATTTATAGATATTTCAGAATTACATGTAAAAATACTTACTTGGTGGTTTCTTTCAGGATCCTGCTGCATTGGCTAAGAGATGTAACTCTTTGAAGATATTTATCTCAAAGGTCTTACCAGAAATCTTTTGGATTTTAGCAGCTTCACGTCCTCACGCACATTCGGAATCTGAGTTGTTGGAGGCTCTAAAAGGCCTCAAAGAACTTCTTGGCAATGTCAAAAGTGCTGCAGATGCTAAGTCCTTAGATGTCTATTATGACTATGCACTTATCTTGTCCACTGCACCTGAGCTTGATTGGAGGGAATCTCAGTTTTGACGTAAATTCTGCAGGCAATTTGAATCATTCTTCTTTAAATGGCACCCCGCATTTGCTAAATTTAATAAGTATTGTTTCAAACAAAGGCAATATGAAAGTCGGCACGGCAAACTTTATTCTGATGTCTCTAGAGCTCGTAACCAGGTTACTTTAAGTATTAGAATCGGGGAAAACTGAATATAATTTGCATACTAATATTAGCATCTAAGCGAATAGATATACAAATACAACCTCCTACCTTCCATAAAATATCCTTATTTTAATATTTAATAAGAAGTTCCGGTAACTAAACTTAAACCGATGTTGAATTGTAACCCGACAAAATATATATATATATATATATAAGTGTTAATTTAAATACTAAAAGTTTTAGTTCTACTGCAAAAGCGCAAAGAAAAGCGGATTTGGGTTAATTCCCTTTTTTTCCTTTCATATATAATTGGGTTAATTCCTTCTTTTTTTCCCTTTAATATATAATTGGGTTAATTCCCTCTTCTTCTTTTTTTCTTCTTCCTCTCAAACCCCAAACATTTCTCTACAAATATTTTTTTTTCAATGATTCTCTCATTTGACCAAGAAAGAGTATCAGAGCCAATTGATATCAGAGCTAATTAAAAAAATTTCTACTTCTACAATTGTTATCAGAGCAAATTCAGTATCCTGCGTTTAGTAGTTTTCTCTTCAAATCTAATCAAATCTTTTGTTATTTCACAGACAGTATGAAAAGAATCATTTAATAATTTGAATAAAATCAACAATGCAAACTTTAAAAATCAATGGCTTCTTAATGTCAATAAAAATATAGATACGTGCAAAACTGACTATAATTTGTATACTAGTATTAACATCTAAGCGAATAGACATACAAACACAACCTTCTAACTTTAATAAAATATCCTGGTTATAATATATAATCAGAATTTCCATTAACTAAACTTATTCCGATGTCGAATTGTATCCCGACAAAAAATCTATATAAGTGTTAATTTTAAATCAAAAATATCAATTATACTAGAAAAGCGTAAGGAAAAGCGTATTTGGGTTAATTCCCCCTTTTTTTCTTCCATATATAATTGGGTTAATTCTTTTTTTTTCTTTCATATATAGTTGGTTTAATTCCTTTCTTCTTTCATTTTTTTCTTTTTCCGCTCAAACCCCAAACGTTTCTCTACAAATATTTTTTTCAATGATTCTCTTCATTGACCAAGAAAGAGTATTAAAACCAATGGTATCAAAGCTAAATTAAAAAATTTTGCTTTTATAATTGGTATCAGAACAAATTCAGTATTCTGCGTTTGGTATTTTTTCTTCAAAACATATCAAAGTTTTTGTTGCTACACAGACAATATGTAAAGACATATTTAATAATTTAACCAAAATCAACAACGCAAGTTTTAAAGATCAATGACTTTTTAATATTAACAAAAACGCAGATACATTCAAAACTAACTATAATTTAGAAATTAGTATTAATATCTAAGCGAATAGACATACAAATACAGCTTCCTACCTTCTATAAAATATGTTGATTGCAATAATTAATAAGAAGTTCCGGTAACTAAACTTAGACCGATGTCGAATTGAAGCCCGACAAAAAATATATGTAAGTTTTAATTTTAAATCAAATGTTTTAGTGTTACTACAAAAGCGCAAAGAAAAGCGATTTGGGTTAATTCCCCTTTTTTCCTTTCATATATAATTGGGTTAATTCCTTCTTTTTTCCCTTCAATATATCAACGTTCGGGTCCGGAGGACCCTGCCGAAACGACTTTGGAAAAAGGAGTCGCCACTATTTTTTTCTGCCTAGGTGTGATTAGCCACCTATCCATGTTATTAAGTCTAATATTAACCTAAGAGAACATGATTTTTCTTTTTTGAAAACATTTTTTTTTTGCAAAACCCATTTTTATTACATTGTTTAATTTTCTGATTTTTCCATTTTTTTTATTTTTTCTTTTCCTTCTTTTTGCTTTTTCTTCAAATCTTAACTTAAATATTGACTAATGCATGTATGAAATGATGAATGCAAGGTCCGATTTTATTAGTTGATTAATAAAAAGGAGTTTACTTAAATTGACCTTCACGAACCTAGCCGAGTCCTCCAGGGATATTCGTGAAGACCAATCAATCTCGGGGCGAAATCCCGAGAGGTCGTGCTCTTGCACCTTTACCCGAGATTTACCCGTCGTAGTTAAAAACACCCTTTATTAATCGAAGCAGATAAATGGTGACATAAGATGCAAACAGTTATAACATAATATGCATGTGATTACTTTCTACTTTACTTATCTACTAAATTACTAAATTATTACATATCCCAAATGAAAATAAACAAATTGAAAGCGAAGGGTAACTGGACAATTCTGAGGACTTCTGCACACTAAAAAAAACAGTTAGCAAATTTCAGGGGGCATAAAAACACAAGATTTCATGTCATTCAAGAACATATAAAATTCTAAAAAATGGGATCTAAATCCTTAACAAAAAACTAAATTAAGCACGAATTAGATCAATTTCTTAACAAATTCAAACTTGAAAATCAAACCCCTAACCCAAAGTTCTAGCTTTTAAGTTAGCATTAATTCAAATAGCTTTACTGATTCCTTTTCTAAGTTGTTTGCAATTTTAAAAAGATCAAACCTTTAGTCCTAAGCCATGATCTTCAAACTAAAATTAGCTCAAAAATGGTTTAATACCCAATTTTCGAGCCAATTTTAGTTCAAACATTTCTAACTTTTAAATTAAAGATTTGATCTTTCTAATCGAAAATAACTCAACATGGAATCAATGAACTATTTCAAATCAATATTAATTTAAAAGATCAAACTTTTAAGGAAGAGACTTAATTTCAAATCCAAATTACCACAAAGAAAATATCAAACAACAAATCAAATTCCAATCTTCATTATTCCTTCTTTTTAATACTTAACCTATGCCATGTATAAATAAAAATAACAACTTTGACAAGGAAATCAACAAATTAATTTCTTTATGCCTAGATTTTTTTGAATATTTACCATCTGAGGCTAAACATGAATAAATCTAACTCATCATATTTTATTAACCAAAACCCAAACTTTTACTCTAAAAACCTAAGCTTTCATCCAAAATCATCATTTAAATCATCAAATCACCACCATAACTATGCAAACACATACGAATTAATCATAAAATTGGAAACAAAGTTCAATACTCCAAACAAACATGCCTCAAATCGCAGGAAATTGAAACAAAGAGGATTCAAGTAAAAGGAATGAAAGAATACTTACAAAAAACGACGTCGTTCTGGTCCCTTCTTCCTCCTTTTAATCACATCCCCCTTCTTCTTCGCTCAACCCGCTTCAATTCCAAACCCTAGTCCATCACCATCGACCCTTCTCTGCAACTTAGCAAGATCCAATTTTTAAACCGAGCGTTGCCTAGATTCAAGCCTTATGAAACCACATACTGGAACCCCAACAAATCGAAGAAGAAGTAACTAAAATTTTCGAAAGAAGCAACTAGGAACACCAAGAACAGAGAGACAAAGTGATCTTTATGGGCTAATTTCGATGATTAGCTTCGTTGATTCACTACCAGGCCTCTGATTTTCTATCCTTGTTCCTTTTTTGAAGTTTTTAGAGAAGAAAGAGAGAGCAAAATTGAAGAACTCTAGCTTTTACCCAACTAATTTCTCTCACTCCTAATCCGTACCAGAGGAGGCGGAAAAATGAGGTATTTATATCGTCCTCGATACCCTAATTTCTACTCTTATCACCTCTAATCGTTTTCGATTTTTGTTGATTTTTCTCTAATTTCCCTGCTTTTTCGATTTACTACATGTGCTCCTTTTGGTCCGCGAATGGATTGGGATGAAGATGAATCAATAGATCTGAGTCAGGAGGTACAGCTGTCAGGTGAGATTTTTCATTCCCCTGAAAACTGAATTTTTCAATTGCCAACGATTCAGTTTTGCTGCTTTGTCTTTTTGCCGAGCTTAGCGAGGGTGAGAAACTAAGGTGGCTGTCAAGTATTTTCCCTCGATGCTTATTTCCCTTTTTCTGTATCTCATTTTGTTGACTTACCCAGTGAGCTTTCTTGTCTTTTTTTTTGAGGAGGAATTGCTAACGTGGAACCAAGAGAGGGCTTTGTCCTTCAATAGAGTCCATTTTGTTAGTGTAATTCCACTTGTTCTTGAAAAATGTTTGTAACTTGACTATACATATGTATTCGATTCTTGCCTTTTCTTCTAAAATGAAGCATCTTGATATGTTCTACTTGCTCTGTTGCTTTGCAATTAAAAGTTCACTTGAATGAGCACTGCTTTGTATTAACTCGATCACTCCCAAACTGTCTTGAACCCCTTGGATAAATCTTGTGTATAATGCTTGCAACTGTTCCTTTTTATTGAATGTCCCTGCTAGAATTGCCTTACTTTGGTCTTATGACTGTGCTCCGTGTAATCCAGTGTTGACCCCTTCTGCATTGAGGCTTTGCTCTTTTTGCTGTTATTTGAAAATGAATTTATGTCTTGTTGGCTTTTCTTGTACGCTAGTCAAGACTGTGAACTTGTTTGATCTTGAATTCAATACTGAATACTTTATGGATCCATGTTGTTAAGCAAAACATTAAAATGAAAGTGATGAAACCACCTGAATGCTTCAAACTTAAATGGGAAATGTCTGCAATATGAATGTTAACAAATTATGCTGCCTTGGACTTGAATGCTTGATGTACCCTGGATCTTTTGAGCCCCTTTTCTCCTATTGTAAAATCCATGCTGCAAAGTGCCTCTTCAAATTTGCTTTTTAAATTCAAAGTTGCTTGCTGCATGTGAATCAGTTTTGTACCCTGAACTTCAGAAATTCATCACTTCTTCAATTCAGCTCCAAATTGTGTGTTATTGCAGGGTATGGAAAGCTTGGAGAGTGCACTTCAACTTCCATGCAGAACTCTTTGTCAAACGGAGTCATCTTGGGTGTCAAATTTAAAGTCTCCTCCGACTGCACTGTTATCCAGGATTTCTGCATATTTGAAAGGCTGGATTGCGGGGCCCATATCTCCGTCATCTCAAATCCAAATCATGTCGTTCTTGTGCCCAAATTGAAGCCCCAAGATCCTCTACAACCTTCATTCACAAAGTTTTTCCATTCGAGCCCTTCAAGGTAATCAAAACTGCACTTTTCTGGGATTGCACTGTTGAAAGCTCACAGCTGTTGTTTTGGTGTTTGAATTTGTGCTTTTAACTTTGTTTTCAGGAATGTCTTGCAATGGCTGTTTTGGGATGATGCAATAATAATGTAAAAGTGTTGTTTTGAGTTAATTGTAAATTAAAATGTTTCTTCTTCACTTCACTTTTCAATGTAACAAAGGAATATTCAATTATACTTATTGTTCTCCCTTTTTATATTTGTGCAAAAATGTAAGTGTATAACGATTGTAATGTTATACATGAAATTTAATGAAAAATGTAATCTAAAATGTCTCGACTATAGCACTAAGCTAAAAGGGATTGCTTTAATATGCTAAAATGAAAATGATTTGCCAAATGAAAATGCAAAATGCAAATGGAATACAACTCCTTTTTTTTATGATTTTCTAATTTATATTTTTTTTGTATTTTAGAATTATGAACCTAATGCCATGTGAACTAAATTATCTAAATATTCTAAAACTTAAGAGTTGACTCAAATGCCTCATGTTTGCAAATTAAGAAATAAAACTGATTCAAATAAAGGATTAAAATGCAACAATACTAAATGAAGCAAAGCCCTGAAATATGCAAAAAAGATGCCAAAGGTGCACATTAAGATTTTTTTGGGTTTTTCAAATGCAATCTAGACTACTAAGAAATGAATTAGCTAATCTAAATTAAAAGTGTATTAAAAATTACCAAAATGTCCATGAATGTGCAAATAACCAAAATGTCTTTAGTGCGAAAAATGACCAAAATGCCCCTAGGTGACCCTAATGCCAATTAAGAAATAAATTGATTTAAATCGAAGGATATAAGGCAATATATATATATATATATATGTTAATTTTAAATCAAAAGTTTTAATTCTACTACAAAAGGGCAAAGAAAAGCGGATTTGTATTAATTCCTTTTTTTCCTTTCATATATAATTGGGTTAGTTCCCTTTTTTTCCTTTTATATATAAATTTGGATAATTTACTTCTTCTTCCATTTTTTTCTTCTTCCTCCCAAACCCCAAACGTTTCTCTGCAAATATTTTTTTCAATGATTCTCTATATTGTCCAAGAAAGAGTATCAGAGCCAATTGGTATCAGAGCTAAATCAAAAATTTCGGCTTCTACAATTGGTATCAGAGCAAATTTAGTATCCTGCGTTTGATATTTTTCTCCTCAAATCAAATCAAGTTTTTGTTGCTACACAGACAGTATGTAAAAACTTATTTAATAATTTGAACAAAATCACCAACACAAGTTTTAAAGATCAATGTTTTTTAATGTCAACAAAAACACAGATACATGCAAAACTGAATCTCTTTTGCATACTAATATTAACATCTAGGCGAATATGCATACAAATACAACGTCTTACCTTCATAAAATATCCTAATTATAATATTTAATCAGAAGTTTCGGTAACTAAACTTAAACTGATGTTGAATTGTAGCCCGATAAAAAATATATATAAGTGTTAATTTAAATCAAAAGTTTTCGGTATGTCAGTGCTCCACCTAAATCATGACCATTTGTTCAGTTAGAACCTTACCAACAAATACGATATGATAATCAATACATTGGTGAAAATAGTTACCAATAGTTTATTCACAAGCAATGCGGCCATAATTGTAACAAGAGTCTACTAGGTGATGTGGGTGTTATAAAAGTTTGATAAAATCAAGCTATTTATTTTTAACGGAAATAAGTGCTTGTTTTTCACGAAACTCACAGCAGTTATCCCTATAGATTCATTTTTTAGATTGTGATTTTTGATATTCGAATTCATCCTAACAGTCGGTGAAGCTCTAGGTGCTGCGGTAAGGGAACTCAATGTAATCAGTAAAACTTTCCTATCTGCTTTTCTTACAGTTTCAGGATTATATGTGGGCTCATATGACAACGCTTATGTTGTGTGTCTAAGACACAATCAAGCTTTCTAAAAGGCCGATCTTTATACTTGTAGAGAGCAAACACTGAGACTTCAGAGACAATCTAATCTATGAAGTGACCGAATTTTCATCTCCACTATGTTAAATTCAAGTTAGTAGATGGTAATAAAATAAAATGTGTATCGAGAAAGGATTTGGAGAAAACACTGACTTATGCATAAACAGAGGCAATTCTGTCGAATAAAAAAGATAAGTTTAGTTTTTCAAATTCGTAGAAATTGAAATGAAATGGAGAAAGATTGTATAAATATGGAAATCGTTACAATCAATGGAAATTGATGACAAGAAAAGATTGAAAAATGTATACAAGAGTCTAAGTTAAAACAAGTGTTGTAAACAAGAGTGTAAGTAGATGTGCTTAAAGTTTGCAGTAGGCAATTTTGTATGTAGAGTTGATTGTCCCAAGTACTAGTGAAATTTCTTCCTTTTATCGTCTCTCTATCTATCCAGATTCACAAGTCAAGGAAACACGTATTAACTCCCTCGATAGGAATCACGATGTCAATCTTTAATCGTCTTGATGACAAATTGATATTGTCTCCAACGTCAATTTTAAATCATCTTCCTCACCTTGTGATACGAATCTAGTTGTATTAGATTCAAATCTACCTTTTAGACCTGTCAAAGATCAATTTGATAACTTCAACTCCTAGACTTGTATGCAGATCGATAAACCTAACCTAACCTTCTTCTTGGTTCGTCGTCTTGAGATGGATAATTAGACTTGCAATTATCAACCTAAGAACACAAGATTCAAATACAATTAAGGAATTGCAACCTAATTGTTTGCTAGGACTGTACAAGATTGAAGAACCCTAAGTATGCTCAAAATAGAACAATGAAGCTAAGATAATCAATTGGGTGAATAAACCTCAAATCTTTATTGAAAACTTAACTTATGTTTACAAGAGTGATATAAATCCCTTATATAGGAGTAAGGGACGTCCTTAACCCTAAAAATAAGACCTAATTTTCGTCCAAACATAAGGGCTAGGGAAAAACTAGTCCAAACCCAACTAGGAAAAGGAAATAAAAGCATAATTAAACAAGGATTGGACTTAGTCAAACAAGGCCCAACCCAAATAACATCCAAACTTAAAATAAAGCTAATCTAAGATAGAATTAATCTAACAATAACCGAATTACACAATCAAGCCCATTCATCCATCGATTGCAAGCGAAGTGATAAGTTTGGAATCGATGGGAATATTCTTGCCCAATTCTTCATCAAAGCTCTTCAATTAAACTAATACCGAACCCATAGGAGGGATGGACAAAAAAATTAAGGAAATTATTATTGTTTTTAATTTTATTTTTTCCTCATGTAGAATTACTATATAGAAAAAAATGATTATTTTGTCAAAACCGTATGTATAGTTTTTTCAAACCATCGATTATTTTTTTCATGAATTATGGACAAAGAAAATTATGAAAATTATTATTGTTTTTAATTTTATTTTTTCCTCATGTAAAATTACTATATAGAAAAAAATGATTATTTTGTCAAAACCAAACCCATAATTCGTTCAAGCAAAGTCAATTCCAATTGGACATGTAAATCTCCAATATTAAAAACTAATCCCATAAATCATGCTTATTATTGAGTTCATAATTTTCATATAACTTTCTTTCAACCCATGTAAAAAGGCATCGATCAGATGCAAAACGTGTTTTCAAAATTCAAGGCAATGTTTTCTTTTTTACCATTAGGGATTGAATTACTATTATGGCCTATGGCCCCAGCTGGTGGTTCGATTCAGATTTCTAAATTCTTCCTCTTTATTGGAACACTATTGATTATAATTATTGCTTACTTTTTAATTTTATATAACACACCCATATAGCAGGTAGGCAAATAGGCAAATAATCATGCTAATTAATGATTAATCATGCTCGAACGAGGTTGATTAAGTTGATCTATTTAATTTTACATTGTTTTCTTCTCCAATTTTTTTTATTTCTTCTCTAACCCACGAGCTTTTGGTTAGTTCTCTCACTTTTGTCTATTTAATTTTACATTGTTCTCTCTACAAATTTTTTTTTATTTGTTCTCTAACCCACGGGCTTTGAATTGATGTGAAAGCGTAAGCAAATAGTTACTTTAATCCACTTAATCTTTGTTCAAAACTTTATTGTGTTACTTTTTATACTTTTTTAAAATTTTTGAGTTACATGTTTTTGTAGGCATTAAAGATGGGGAACTTAGCTCTTGACCTCGCCAGAGTTTTGGCCAATTATGAAAAACCGATACAAGGAATCGGAAAAAGCAAGTCTTCGGCTTGCTGATACTCTTGACAAAGCAATGGCTCTATTGGAAAAACGCCAAAACGAATTAGAGGAGGAATAGAAGAAATTTCGAGAATTCAGAAATTTTATTTGGGATAAAAGTTTTGAACTATCTGATAAGTGTAAGGAATTTGATGTTTATGGTTCCCGTGTTAAAAGACCAAAACTTGATTAGGGTCTTAATTATTTGTCATGTTGAACCATTGAGAATCAAAACTATTTTAATTGCCTTTTGATATTTATAAGCGATGTCTTCCAATTTTTGGATCTATTTGGTTGGTTTATTAAAAAGTTTCATTCCTACGATCTTTTTTTTTTTGGCATTATTCATGCCTACGATCTTAATGAATATAGTTATTGTGAAGTTCTCAATTATAAGTCTAATATATTTTGCTATTATGTTATTTGTATGTTATAGAAAAAAGTCCCCAACGACGAGGCTCGGCCCTTCAGGTTTTAGGGCGCTTGGCTAATTAATGAGGAGAGTTGAGTTGAAATTGCGAATCAAACTTAAAACTGAAGAAGGGGAATAGACATTATTTCGTAATATTCATTTAATTTGCATATGTAGTGTGTAGAAATAGAAAATAACTTGATTAAAGCAACTTTCTATATAAATTTATTAATATAAAGTAACTTTATTAAAGTACTTGAAATCGGAACTTAGTTTCATTGATCAAATTTTAAACATAATTTAATATTAACTATTGATTTATGAAATTATGGAATCATTGATTTAAAATAAAATTATAGTTTGGAAGTGATTTATAAAAGAGCAAGAGAAAAAGGAAATACAATAAGTTATTGTCTTTCTTAAGAAATGCTACATATATAGTGATTAATATTATTGCTAGAAATAAATAAGATTGAATTAAGCAAAAGTTAATATGAACGGTGGTCAAACAAATTAACATATTCCATACAGATTCGATTATGAGTTTAATGATCATCAAAACAAATTCGGAAATTATATTATTATACTACTAATTTCGCAAAGTATGTGAGTAGAAATAGAAATAGACATTATTTCGTAATATTCATTTAATTTACATAGGTAGTATGTAGAAATAGGAAATAACTTGATTAAAGTAACTTTCTATATGATTTTATTAATATAAAGTAACTTTATTAAAGTACTTGAAATCGGAACTTAGTTTCATTGATCAAATTTTAAACATGATTAGTTGTGAATATGAGTTGCAACTATGAGGAAAATCAAATGCCATTTCTTCACTTCAAGCAGTATTAGTTGTGAATAGTAATCCATAAAAAACATGTGATTCATAATTCAATTTTTCTATTAAGAAGAATTTTTGGTATATATAGAACGGTAATATAAGTTCATTCAATTGAACATTTACTAAAAAAATTACACAAAATCTACAATCCACTTTACTTTACAATATTCTCCTTCTTCACCATTAAAGTTAAACTATAGAATTGTAGAATGAGTCAAAAGGGATGGGCCGTACTAAAATTTACCAGTCCAAAAATCTAGATCCAACTCTAGATACTAAAATTCCCAAAATTAGCCCTGAACTACTTTAGGGAATAGAGTTCTATTATTAAATACTAAATACATAATCAAGTAATTCACTTATTACATAAAGTACAATAGATAATGGGAATTATTGATAATTGATAGATCATTCCATCAACTGTTAGTGAAGTTTAGCACGCGAAAACATCGGTGAAATTAATTAGGGTATGATGCTTCACATGTATCTCTTTAGGGTTTAGTTTTTACTATAAAAAAATTAATTAAGAAAAACAATTGCCAACGGGTGCCTAGGCACCTGTTGGCTACAATCAATTTTGGTGATTCTATTGCAAAAGTAGCATATCTAGTGAATAATGTCATAAATTAATAAACTTATCTTTTAAATTTAGGGCTTACAAAAATTTCCCCTTAAACATAATATTAATAAATTTACATAACTTTTACAATCATTTGCAACAATAGGTAACATCAGTTTTAAAAATATATAAGTGGCCATTCGAACAAATATAGAAATGTATTTCATCATGTATTATTCTTATAATAATGTGCGGTATGGATACAACACAAAATAGGCAAAGGCGAAAGGAAATTTTAAAGTAGACAAAAGATTCAAGAAATGTTCGCCAACGGAAATCATGTCATGAAAGCATGATTTCAACACCCCAAAATACTTCGAATATCAGAAGTGAGTATAATATATATTCAATTCATATCCATTTTTTTTTCCTAAAGCCAAAAAACTTTGACCTCAAGATTTATTTATTCGCAGAGAATATCCATCTAAACTAATACAACCGCTGCTGAAGTCAACATGACAAATAGCCTCGAATTTTCAAATTTAACGAATCAGAACTGATGCCCACTTTCCACTGTTACTCCTACTTCAAGTAGAATGACTATCGGGTCATCAAGAGTAGAAAATGGTTACGCTTTAACTCTGACAAGTATTCATGCTATTTCTTCGCCTCAACAATCAACTATTGTTTCTAATCATACGACTCCGATGTCTGCACATCCAATGTCATTTAATGAATGTTTTGATGAGCGTGGCGGTATCGTGACGAGGGATCTCATCACTCCACAATCGGCTTTAACGACCGAGACAAACGATGTCATTGGTAGCAGCTCGATGGCTAGAAATTTATTTAATGATATTGCTACAGCAAGTACAATTACAAACATTTATCTTTATAAGCAAATTTTATTTTTCATTTTATGTGATACATTAACAAGTATTTCAAAAATGCAATTATCAGGAGAGGAACATGGATCTCATTCACCTCAGCATGTTGGAATCAATTGTACAGAATCATCACATAAGAGTAAAGATCTGACTCTGAAAAACTGTAAAGTATTAATGATCATATATATTATACACAATAAAGTAGACAAATTTATATCCGATTTATATTATTGTAGGAACAATTTTTGAACCATTCGATTTTGGAGTTCCCGATCAGGTTTGTCCCCATTGCAAGGCAATCTTTTTTTAAGAAGAACGCACGGTTAAGTCAAGAAAGCCGCGATCGCCAGAATTCTCTTTGTGTTGTAAAAAAGGAAAGGTGAAGCTTCCACTTTTACAAGAAACCCCTTCAGATTTATCAGTTTTGTTGGACTACAATGGAGGTTAATTATCAAAGAATTTCAGAGATAACATTAGAGCCTACAACTCTATGTTTGCTTTCATCTCGACCGGAGGAGAAGTAGACATTTCTGTTAATACTGGAAGTGGACCCTACATCTATTGTGTAAATGCTGTGAATCACCATCGAATTGGTGATTTATTGCCTGCTAAAGGCAGAAACCCAAAGTTCCTCCAACTTTACATATATGACACAGATAATGAGATCTGCAATAAAATGCGTGTCATGTCTTCTGGCAATCGGCAGAATGATCTTCAACAATTGATAGTTGATAGGCTGCTTCAAATGTTGGATGAACACAACCCTTTGGTCAAAGCGTTCCGAATGGCAAGAGATAGTCTTAGAGAAACTGAATTTCGTCCTGTTAGGATAAGACTCATATGTAGTCGGCAAACGGATGATAGGCAATATAATCTACCAACTTCTTCGGAGGTGGCAGCTATTATTATTGGCGAGGGAACTGATCAGCAATCAGGAGGTAGAGATATTATAGTTGATGAGCGTGGTGGCGGTCTTAGAAGGATCACTGAACGCCATTCGAGTTTTATGGCGATGCAGTACCCGCTGTTGTTTCCCTATAGAGAGGATTTTTATCGAACAAGTATAGAGTACAATGTTGCAATTACAAGCAGTGAGAATTCCAATGTTTGGAAGAAAAGAAAGTTTGTCACCTTCCGTGATACTCTCGCTTTCAGAATACAGCAAAGAGAAGGAGAGGGCCAAACCTTGATCCGTGGGGGACGGTTATTTCAACCGTTTTGTGGCGATGGTTATACCGCAATTGGTGGTAGTAGAATAGGATGGGTAAAAAGAAATCAGGGTAAACTACGAACAAATCAATATGGTTTAGAAGATGCAGTTGTTCGAGGAGACACGACTCCAGCTCCAGTTGGGAAAACGCTTTATATTGCCATCATCCTATACCAGTGGTCCTAGATATATGGTCCAATACTTTCAGGATGTGATGGCTATCTGTAGATGGACTGGAACACCCGACCTTTTTCTCATGTTCACTTGCAACCCTAAATGGAAAGAATCAAAAGGTTTTTGGATCTCATTCCTGGTCAAAGGCCGGAGGATAGGCCGGATATTGTTGCACGCGTTTTCAAGATGAAACTAGAGGCGTTGATGAATGACTTAGTTAAAGGAAAATTCTTTGGAGATGTCAACGCAGGTATGTGGACCGCATACTTTTTCAAAGAAAATCATGAAATGCTTCTCTTTTTCTTTTGTATAATTTCTCTTACTGTACTTTACTAACGAATCAATGATACAAATATTTTCCACCATAAAATTGTCTCATTTTTTCTTTTTTTCCTAGTTGTCTACATAATTGAATTTCAGAAAAGGGGTCTGCCTCATGCCCATATATTGCTTTTCTTGAAACCAGAATGGAAACGCCGTGATTCGGAATCCATTAATGAAATCATTTCTGCAAAATTACCAGACAAAGAAGTTGATCCCGTTGGGTACAATGCAGTCGTTCAGTATATGATTCATGGTCCCTGTGGATCACACAACTTGAACGCTCAGTGCATGGACAAGTCTAAGTGCACTAAACATTATCCAAATCCTTTTAGGGCACAGAAAACGATTAGTGATGATGGTTATCCGGCCTACAGAAGAAGGGACAACAAACGAACCACCGTGAAGAGTGGGGTGGAGTTGGATAATCACTGGGTAATTCCACATAATCTTGACTTAGTTGTCAAGTATGATGCCCATATTAATGTGGAGTACTGCAATCAAGGTCGGTCGATTAAGTATTTATTCAAGTATGTCAACAAGGGCAATGATAGAGCGAGATTCATAATTGAGGAAAATGTGGTGGTTGATTCTCAAACTGGACAACAGTCTGTTACAGAAGTTGATGAAATAAATAACTATCTTGATGGTCGTTATGTTTCGGCATCTAAAACTTGCTGGAGGATATTTATGTTTGACATTCAATTTCGTGATCCTTCTGTTGAGAGGTTGCCTTTTCATCTTAAAGGTCAGCATACAGTTATCTTCAATGATGATGATTCTTTAGAAGATGTTGTCAATAGAGAAGGTGTGGAGAAAACTATGTTCACCGAGTGGATGGAGGCTAACAAACAGTTTCCGGAAGCACGTAATTTAACTTATGCTGAATTCCCGACAAAATTTGTCTGGAAGCAAGATAAGAAAAAGTGGCATATTCACAAATTTGGGAGATGCATTGGAAGAATTTATTATGCACATCCTGCATCAGGGGAAAGGTACTATCTACGGATGCTGCTGAATGTTATGAGGGGACCAACGTGCTACAAAGATATCAGAATGGTCGATGGTGTTTTGTACCCGACCTTCAAAGAAGCTTGCCATGCGTTGTTATTATTGGACAGCGATGATGAATGGCATGAAGATTTGATCGAAACATCACACTCAGCTTCCGGTTATCTTCTCAGACATATTTTCGTTTCAATGATACTGTTTTGTGAGGTCACAGACCACTACAATTTATGGATCAAGAACTGGGAGATTTTGTCAGAAGATATTTTGTACCGTCTCAGACATTCAACTGGCCGTCCGGATCTTCAGTTAACACCTGAACAGCTACAGAAGCACGCACTGTATGAGATTGAAAAGATCATGAACGGGATCGGCCGCTTATTGCGTGAGTTCAGCACACGTCCTATGCCCGACTTGGAATCCATAATTGTTGCACAAAATAGTTTGATTATGGATGAGTTGGCATATGATTGAAACTTGCTCAAAAATGAACATGCTCAGTTGTATAGTGGCCTTAATGTTGATCAAAGAGCTGTGTACGATGCAATATTGGATGCAATGCGTTCTGATAGTGGTGAGGTTTTTTTTTTTGTTTATGGTGGCGGAGGTACGGGTAAGACTTATTTGTGGAGAACAACAATCTTTAAGCTGCGCTCCGAAGGTCAGATTGTACTTGTTGTTGCATACTCTGGTATTGCTGCCCTTCTGTTGCTTGGTGGTAGAACCGCGCATTCAAGATTTAAACCCCTCCCCCTCAAATTGGATGACGATCCATGTTGTCAGATTTATCAAGGTACTTAGTTGGCAGAGCTTATATCTAGAGCAACACTTATCATACCGGACGAAGCACCGATGGCGCATCGTCAGTGTGTTGAAGCACTGGATCGAACGTTGAGAGATATCTTACATTTCAAGACTCAGCGTTCATTTGACAGAATTTTTGGTGGTAAAACAGTTGTCCCGGGAGGTGATTTTAGGCAGATACTACCAGTTATACATCGGGGAGGCAGGAATGATATTGTTGTCGCTTCGATTAGTGAGTCACCTTTATGGCATCATTGCAAAGTTCATAAGCTGAATATAAACATGCGGCTTCAGTCACCCAGAGTAGACCCTATTGCTCTTAACTCTATGTCGGAATTCAGCAAGTGAGTTTTAGACCTTGGAGATGGTAAATTGCCAAGGAAATCATTCAGCAGAGATGAGGAACCCGAGTGGATAAAAGTTCCAGATGACATTATTCTGTCTCACGATGGAGATCCGATTGCCCAGATTGTTTCGTGGACTTATCCTGATTTTATTTCAAACTACAGTGATCCTAATTATTTGAAAGACAGGGCGATTTTGTCTCCCACAAATGAAGATGTTGATCAGGTCAATGATTTCATTCTGTCGCAAATTCTAGGAGAGACGAAAAGGTACCTTAGTTTTGATAAAGTTACTCTCGATTCAGGCTACATGGATGAACAGTCTACTCCTCCTACTGAACTCTTGAATACTCTAAAGTTTTCTGGAATCTCGAATCATGAGCTGGTTTTGAAAGTAGGTGTTCTGGTCATTTTGCTGCCAAACATAAATCAGGTTGAGGGGCTGTGCAACAGTACCAGGTTGATAATCACAAAGCTTGGGACTAGAATAGTAGAAGCCGAAGTTGTCACAGGAAACAACATTGGGAAAAAGGTACTCATCCATCGTATAGTTATGTCTCCGACTGATTCGAAATGGCCATTTACTTTACTACGTCGCAATTTCCTCTCAAGTTATGCTTTGCCATGACGATAAACAAAAGTCAAGGTCAGACTTTTAATCATGTTGGGGTTTATCTTTCGAAGCCAGTTTTTAGCCATGGCCAATTGTATGTCGCTGATTCAAGGGTAACGTCTAAAGAAGGCTTGAAGATTTTGGTTGCTGAGTCTGAAAATGGTTATCCGGGGTATACAAAAAATATAGTTTATCATGAACTTTTAAACAAGTTACCTTGAGGTAAAAATCTCATCATCCAAATCTTTATGTTTTTTTTTGTTACTTCTTACATGGTATCTTCTAATTCAAGTTTCATAATAGACAGAAAATCCTCCATGACAGTTTTGACGTAATTATGGTTATGAACTCAGCCAGGGGTTGATGATAATGATGTAATTTTTTCGTGATATTTCTTTTAAAGTAACTTTATTTTTTATTTTGTTTAGTACTTTAAACATTTTATTTCATAATTTAATTTTTGTTTGTGTGTTTTAATTGTAATCCGTGCATTGCACGGGTGTGAAACCGTTACCGCATCATACCCTCCCCATGCACATCCTCTCCATGATCTCCATTGTCATCTTCAAGTCCATGATAAGCCCTTGCTGCATCATCCCCTCCCCGTTGAAAAGGATTTGTCCTCAAATCTGCATCATTATCAAACATAGATAAATCCGCAACATTAAAGGTAGCACTTACATTACCATATTCACTAGGAAGATCTAGCTTGTAGGCATTGTTGTTAATCCTCTCCAACACTTGGAATGGACCATCTCCACGGGGTAGCAACTTAGACTTCCTCTTTTCAGGAAATCCCTCTTTCCTTAGATACAACCAAACCCAATCTCCAGGCTCAAAGATAACCTCTTTGCGCCCTTTGTTAGAAATCTTCATATAGTGTTGTGTTTTCTTCTCAATTTGAGCTCTAACCTTCTCATGAAGATCCTTAACATAATCTGATACGAATCTACTTGTGTTAGATTCAAATCTACCCTTTGAATAGCCACCAAAGTCGACTTGAAGCTCCAACTCTCCTAGATGAGTAAAATCAATGATCTTCACTAAGCTTGATCTCTTCGTTCGTTTCCCTTAAGCCTTCAATTAGACCTGCAATTGAATACCTAAGATCACAAGATTCACAAACAATTAAGCTCACACAACCTAATTGTTTGCTAAGACTCTACAAGATTGAAGAACCCTAAGTTTGCTCAAAATAGAACAATGAAGCTAAGATAATCAATTTGGGTGTATAAATCTCAACTTTATTAATCAACTCAACTTACCTTTAAAAGAGGGGGTTGGTCTCTTTATATAGGCATAGGGTCAACCAAAATCCTAAAATAAAAACCTAATTTTCGTCCAAATATAAGGGCTAGGGAAAAACTAGTCCAAGCCCAACTAGGAAAAGGAAATAAAAGCATAATTAAACAAGGACTGGACTTAGCCAAACAAGGCCCAACCCAAATAACATCCAACCTTAAAAATAAGCTAATCTAAGATAGAATTAAGCCCAAACAAAGCAAACTAAATCTAATGGGCTCATGCCATGATGTCAATCCGGCCATCTAGAATAAATAGCAAGCAAAGTGATGAACTTGTAATTCATTGGTGTTTCTCGCTGAAATCATCATCAAAGCGCTTCAATTGCACAAGAACAAACCCTAACCCTCAAATAACCTAGGTAAAACCCTAGAACACCAAAGTTGCGGCAAACAGTACATATTTTTTTTCAGTATTTTTCCCAGAAATATTACACTAGAAGAAGTCTATAGTTCAAATTTCAAAGCTTTTCGAGTTCAAACGAATCCAGAACAAAAATCACAAGTTTCTAGTCGAATTTTTTTTATTTTTTTTTTTATATTTTTCGATATAACTAATAGTTATAAGGAACTCAAATCTGAAATTTCAAAGCAAACGGCGTTAAGATGAATCCACAATGATTTTTTGAAGTTTCTGATTTTTTTATTTTTCAAGGTAGGGTGCGATATGAATTAGATGAACTTTGATAGATGAAAAACTTGATGAATGATGAATAGAAGAATAGATTTACCGATTGAAGATGACAACCTATGCTCTGATTACCAATTCATATGAATCTAGTTGTATTAAATTCAAATCTGCCCTTTGAATAGCCACCAAAGTCGACTTGAAGCACCAACTCTCCTAGATGAGTAAAATCGATGATCTTCCTTGATCTCTTCGTTCGTTTCCCTTAAGTCTTCAATTAGACCTGCAATTGAATACCTAAGATCACAAGATTCACAAACAATTAAGCTCACACAACCTAATTGGTTGCTAGGACTCTACAAGATTGAAGAACCCTAAGTTTGCTCAAACTAGAACTATGAAGCTAAGATAATCAATTTTGGTGTATAAACCTCAACTTTATTAATCAACTCAATTTATCTATACAAGAGGGGGTTGGCCCCTTTATATAGGCATAGGGTCAACCAAAATCCTAAAATAAAAACCTAATTTTCGTCCAAATATAAGGGCTAGGGAAAAACTAGTCCAAGCCCAATTAGGAAAAGGAATTAAAAACATAATTAAACAAGGATTGGACTTAGTCAAACAAGGCCCAATCCAAATAACATCCAAACTTAAAAATAAGCTAATCTAAGATAGAATTAAGCCCAAACAAAGCAAACTAAAGCTAATGGGTGCCATGATGTCAATCCGGCCATCTAGAATCAATAGCAAGCAAAGTGATGAACTTGTAATTGATTGGTGTTTTCTCGCTCAAATCATCATCAAAGCGCTTCAATTGAACTTGAATGGTCTTCATATCATCACGATGACTTCGAACAAGGCCCAACAGTGCATCCTTGAATTTCTTAGCTCTTGATCTTGTCATTGAACCATTAGACATCTTCAATGGATCGAATAATATTTTTTTGGTGCTGGGAACATGCTCAATGATACCTCCATGATCTTCATGCATCTTCATGCTTCCTTGCAGCCCTTGCATATCCTTTCCTTGCTCTCCATAGCCATCTTCAAGTCCATGATAAGTCCTTGGCGCTTCATTCCCTCCATGATAAGTCTGGGCACATCATAATCAACATTCCTTTTGCCATCCATGTCAACTTACACACTCAAAGGTAAACTCAACAAATCCAATGGGGTTAAAGGATTAAAGCCATCCACAATCTCAAAAGATGAAAATCCAGTAGTACTATGTATGTTTCATTTGTATGCAAATTCAACATGAGGCAAACACTCCTCCAAAGTTCTCAAGTTCTTTTTAATCAAAGCTCTAAGTAAGGTAGACAAAGTCCTATTAACTACTTCAGTTTGGCCATCGATTTGAGGATGACAAGTAGTTGAAAACAACAATTTAGTACCTAACATAGCCCATAAAGTTCTCCAAAAGTGACTTAAGAACTTATCATTTCTATCAGAAACAATGGTTCTAGCCATTCCATGCACTCTAACAATCTCTTTAAAGAACAAGTCAGCTACATTAATGGCATCATCAGTTACAAAATTAAAAAGGTTATTCACAGTTACAAAAAATACAAAAAGGAATTTCCAAATTGATTTTTCTCTTAGGCCCATATCTCTCGGCACTCTCCAAAGCTTAGTACAGGGTAGCGCATTTTTCTCCAAGCAATGTTCCTGTCCAAGTAATTCTGACTAGACTGAACTCAGTTCTGTAGACAGCCTGCGTACAGGGAAACAGAGCATTCATATATTGCCATTTCAGAGCACTTTACAATGGTATGATCATAGTTGCATTTTTTGCAGAGTCACAATCACATACACATCCAATTTGGCAGCATATCATCACATTTGCAACATATACATGTCACACTCATTTCCACATCATTCATGGCATTTTCACTTCGATTATAGGTTCCACATTGACATAGAAAGCATCTTTTTGCAGCAAAGAAAAACAAAGCATTCAAGCATTGCGTTCCATCACAACATCCATAGGTCATCAAGCAAGCAATTAATTCAGCAAACAAGTGGAACTTAAGGCAATTTCATCATCAAGAAATAAAAGAAAAGTAAGTTCAGAAGGCACAATTACATGCCTGAGACTCAAGAGCAAGAAAAGAAATACATCAAGACAGTTTGCAGGGACACGATAGAGGCCAAATTCATGAAGCTCAAGGCGAAGATCAGTAAACAGAGAAGTCACAATGCAGTAAAGGCATGACTTACAAGACAAAGCGAAAACATGGCACAATATATTCTAGCAGCATTCACAGTTCATCGATCTCACTCGACTTCACAAGAGCAGCAAACAATTCCCAATTGCATTTAAAGAAAGAAAACAACTCAGTGAGAAGAGTTGAAATCGCAAGCAAGAGCAAACAAATTGAAAAGGAGGGTCTTTACCAAAACGTTGCATCTCTTGACAGGCTTCTGATTTGCTAGCTCACCCTTCCACACGTGCGGCAACTGCAAGAGTAAGAGAACACTAAATTAGTGATGCAATTGGAATTTATCATATTAGTGTTAAACTTTCAATACCATCATATTGACGGCGTTGTGGGGATACTAATCCTTCCTCACACGTAACCGACTCCCGGACCTAGGGAAAAAAGATTAGTGGTGACTCCTTTAGGCCAGGCTAGTAGTAGTTTTCCCAGTCGTTAAACGGTAGGGTTCGGACACCGGACCCGCACGTTGCGACAAATACATACCTCCTTGATAAAACATCAGCCATAACATTCTCCTCATAATTTGGCAAGGTAAGGATAGGTAACTCACCATTCATGTTAACCTTCTTGTAGCGCACTTAAGGCCACAAGTAGTGTCGCCATCTCATTACAATCTTGGCATAAATTGGATAGTTTAATGCAGCCCCATTCAACTTCTCACAAAAGAAAGTTACGGGCTTCTCTCCTTGCATCAAAACAACTCCAATTCCTACAAAATCACTCAAAAAAGATACAATATTGCTTGGAATATCTCCAGCCAAGTTGTTAGTACCCAATAGTGTATTTCGAAACAAAAATAAGATTAAAATAGAATTCTCTTGTAAAGCACTCTTAATCTCACTTTTAGTAGCTAACATACACTCTTTATCAACTTTCCTAGAATTTTCTTTCTTTTCACCCAAAACAGCCCTATTTTCAATGCTATAATCAACCAAAACAGATTTGTTTTCATCAAAATTAGCATCCAAAACAGATTTTGTTTCATTACAAACAACACCTAAAACAGATTTAGTGTCATCGCAAATAACACTCAAATTAGGTTTAGTATCATCGCAAACAACATCTAAAACACTCTTTCCAACTAAGGTTGTTTTATCATCAAAACAATCATCAGTTTTAGGTTCGAATTTACTCTTTAGCCCTAAATTCAGCATCCAATTTAGCAAAATCATCCCTCAATTTCAATTGATCTTTTAAAGCTTCTTGAGGTGATAAAGGAACTAAAGTAACAGGCATCTTACAACACTTGAAATAGAACTTGTTTGTCTTACCATCATGTTTCACCTTGTTGTCATATTGCCAAGGCTTCCTAAGCAAAACATGACAAGTTCGCATTGGTAGCACATCACACAAGACGTCCTCCTTGTACCTGCCCAAAAAAAGAGTAACCAAAACTTGTTTATTAACCCTAATTTCTTCTCTATCATTGAACCAACCTAAGCTATAGGGTTTTGGAAGTTTGGTAGTGGGTAATTATAGCTCTTTAACCAAATAAATACTAGCTATGATTGTACAACTCCCACTATCAATGATCACACTACTAGGTTTAGCATTCGCATAGCATCTAGTGTGAAACAAATTCTCCCTTTGAACATCCCCTTTCACATAGGCACTCAAAGTTCTCCTAGCAACCAAACTAAGTGGAGCTAACTCATCACCATCGTCAATTGTAGCCCCATCATCGTCCCTTTCATCATCACCATCCCCACTAGAATCTAAGCTAAAATCACTCACCTTTTCACTCAAATGCTCACCATGCTCATTAGAATTCAACACCTTCTTATTAACACAATCCTGAGCATAATGACCAAATCCTTGACATTCTAAGCACTTAATGTGAGTCCTAAATGATGATATTGAAGAACCCTTACTTTCAGGTTTAGGACTTACAAACTCCTTTTTTCACACTCTCCTTTTCCTTGAATGGAATTCTTTCATCTTGCTTATAAGGAGTTTTCCATGAGCTACTAGATGATGTGTAACTCTCTTTTACTCGTTGCATTTTATTAATCAAGGTGTCCATCCGTTGCACCATACTTTGCAACGCATTGGCCAAGTCTGCCTGATTAACTTTATCTCCCATTGTGACTACACAAAAGAAAAGTTAGTAGCAAAGTATGTGTGTGTGTGTGTATACCTTGTTGTGCTCTCGTGTTTGCACACAAAACTAGGTGGATTTGCGGTCCTCTAAGCTCTCTTAATGATCTCAAACAAATCTGCCTTTTACCTCACTTTAGCTTCAATGGGCCTAATAAGAGTAACTTGTAAGAGTAACTTCTTTCTTCTCGTGACCTACTTGAGGAAAAAACAATTAGAAGCAACAACTTATGTGAATTTAAAGATAAGTGATCTCAAAACAAAACCAAACTTCACAATGATCTAGGGTAGCCAGCGCCTGGGTAAGGTTTTCAAGCCCTAATTTGCAACAAGCTCTATAAAATGGAGAAGATCTGTTTGCATAGGGAGGTCTATAAAATGCAGGAAGAAGACAAGATATTGGTGAAAAGAGCAAACATGACAGAAAAAAATTGCGAGATGATCGTGACGAGGAATCTTTTTCTCGAATGTAAAAAAAGCTAAAACTGATAAGGATACCGCAATGTTAAGAAAATTGTTTAAAGAATTAGATGAGAGTATTTTCAGTTTGGAGGAAAATTGATTTTTTTTTAATTTGAATTGAAAAGGGCTGCAAGCCTAGTAGTAGCAAGGCCTAAGTGCATGAAGCAAAGGTCGATATAGCTAAAAATTTTTGTTATGGACAAGAAGGAATCTAAATTATTTTTAATGAAAAGTGATGAAAACTAAAGAGTCGAGACAAGTAATTCCAAAGGTGTTCGTCCTGTCCAAACTGTTTGCAATCAAAATTATGTTTTCTACAATATTACCTTCCATTTATTTTATATTAAATTAAACAGTATTCTATAATTTCCTAGTTTTTCTTTTGCTTTCATGACTTCTTTGTTTAAGTTTTTTACTATTTATAATATAACTATGTTTTTCACATATACTTGAACTCTCTGTCTCTCTTTATTCTTTATCACTCTACATTTTTTTTGTCATACGATTTATATTCGAACTCCCCTCACTTATAATGATAGAAAATTAGATGTGTTGAAAGATTTAATCTCAAAAACATAGTATTAATAATCATTAAAACTCTAGGATTTAGATAACCCCAAATTATTTAGAGTCCGATATGGTAATTAGAAACTAGGATTTATACCAAAATTTTAAGGAATTGCAAAAAGAATAAACCAAATACTATAATTTTCATTTATTTTGGCTATAACAACACTATTATCACAAATTACTACATATTTAATGTTAATAATGGTGTTTTTGTATTTCACCCAAAAATGTAAAAAATTTAGGTCATTGCGTACATGAAAAAATCAGTTTGAAAAATGGCAAGTTGAGGATATTCCCCTGTTTGATTTTTAAATTGTGAAAGCAAATAGCCGATCTAAAAAACTAGAGCTATTATAATAGTTTGTTAAGAGAAAAATTATACTTTTTCTTCGATACAAGCAATTTTAAGCATAATTTGTGATAGTTAAAGCAGGCAGACTTCTATAACTTACCAAGAGATATTCTTAAAGCGCATTCAATTCTAACTCTTTATGAAGGGCACACACCAAGAAATGAGTATCAGAGCTAATTCGTATCAGAGTTAAATCAAAATTTTCTACTTATACAATTAGTATTAGAGCAAAATCAAAATTTTCTACATCCACAATTGGTATCAGAGCAAATTCAGTTTCCTGTGTTTGCTATTTTTCTCTTCAAATCAAATCAAAGCTTTTGTTGCTACATAGACAATATGGAAAGACTCATATTCAATATTTTGAACAAAATAAACAACGCAAACTTTGGAGATTAGAGGCTTTTTAATTTCAACAAAAACACATATACGTGCAAAACTGCCTCTCTTTTGCTTACTAGTATTAGCATATATGTGAATAGGTATACCAATACAACCTCCTACCTTCCATAAAATATCCTGATTATAATGGTCAATCAAAAGTTCCGGTAACTAAGCCCAGACCGATGTCGAATTTAAAGATATCTTTTAAAATTCGGCTTACACTACAAAACCAAAAGACCTGCAAAGCTTTTAAATTAAATTCCCAAGTTTTTTAAAGTCCAGATATTTTATTTGCTGATCAAGTCCAAAATTTGTTACCAACGTTAAAATGATTTTCCTAGATTTTAAGCTCAATGTGCAAATCCTTTTGCTACCTATTATCCCATTATTTCCAACATCAATATCTTATTCAACTCGCTTCCTTTCCCTATAAACACCCTACTCCATCAGAATTGAAATCACAACTTAAACAGTTGTTTCTTCTCCTCTTTTCATTATTGTTACGTTCTTAATTCTCTATTGTTCTTAAGTTCCAGCTTGCTTGGTCCAAGCAACGCAGAAGACCTGTTTTACCTTAAGGAGTAGCCTGTAAATTGTTCTTACACCTTTAGAAAGCCGGAAAATACTCTTTAAGGGCAGCATTTCCAACGTGACTTAGGTTGTTTGAATTTTGATTTATTGTTACTGATCGCTTATTGTAGAATTTTGTTCAACAATTTTAAAGGGTATGACCAACAATAACGATATTATTTATCAAACTCCTATCGATTCTGCTGCTACCTCAAAACCCGACCAATCCTCCAACAACATGCTGCTCGTTTTCCAATTCCGACAGTTGTCACCTACGCCAAACCATTTCCTGACATCTCGAAAATCGAAATATTTGATGGCAACAGTTTCAGATGTTGGATGGAGAGGATCTTCTCGGCATTGGACATGCATGGAGTCGCTTTTGCTCTAACAGATACCAAGCCCACTGATGACAATTTACTTAACCAATGGATGCTTGCTGACAAGGTATACCGACACACCATCATTAATACTTTTTTCTAATGAGCTATTCGATGTGTACAGTCCATACAAAGAACCCAAACAGATTTGGGATTAAATGGTTGCAAAATACACGGCTAAGGATGTGGGTAAACAAAAATTTGTTATTGGCAACTTCTATCGTTGGAAATGACAGATGGCAAAGATATCAAGGGGGAAATCAATGAATATCACAAGCTAGTAGATGACTTGAAACTGGAGAACATTGATCTTCTAGAAGAGTTCGTGGCTGAATCTTGATCGAAAAGTTGTCAGAGTCGTGAAATGACTACAAACAACAAAACAAAAACAAGCAGAAACTACTATCACTTGCAAATTTGATTATTTACATTATCATCGAGGCAACTACTAAAAAGGAAATTCGAGCCAACAAAGCCAAGAAAATCGCCACCAAAGCCAATCTGGTTCAGCATCAACAACCAAGGTACAAAAACAAGAAACCTAATTTCAGGACTAAATATGACTAACCTCACTTTCAATAAGCAGAATACTTGCTTTGTGTGTGGCAAGCCAGGCCACTATGCAGCCCAATGCAGAAATAGGAAAATAGGAAATGACAGACCTGTCAGGCCAAGAGTTAACTTTGTTGAGGCAGATGAATCTGATGACATCATTGATGCGGTTGTTTCCCAAGACAATGTTGTGGCTAATGTAAAATAGTGGATAGTAGACTCTGGGGCTACTAGGCACATCTGTGCCAATAGAGATGTGTTTAACTCTTACACTACTGTGGAGGAAAGGGAAGAAACAATTTACCTTGGTTGTAGACACCCATTTTGGTCTTATATCCTTTAATTAGGGTCATTCATTTCTATTTATGCGGCTTAAGGTCATACTCTGGCAATTAGTAGGATATTAGGACTAATTTGGCCGGCTTATTACGTTTCCTTATTTGGTTGCATTTAAAATGGCCAAAGTAAATTAAAAGGGTGTAGGTTTGATGATCATTAGTAATTTTATTCATTTCATGATGGATTGTTTTTATATTGGACCTTGATTTTTATATGAATTTTTGTTACTTTGGATTACCCTTAGATGGGCCTTGTTCTTTCATTTGTTTTGATAGAACCCATTTGGGTCTTGGGCTTCACAACTTAAGATTATTCTGATTTAAAAGATAAAATGCAAGTTAATGGCAAGTCTTAATTTAAATAAAAGTACAAAATAATAATACAAAAAATATAGTAATAGTAATACAAGAATTAAATAAATATAATAATGCAGAATTTGCATTAGAAGTAAATCTTGTAGCTCATTTTTCTTTTTTCCCTAATTTGCCTTTCACCAAGCTCCAAATATCTCCACAAAGTTCCTGCAAAGCAAAATTTAAAAGCAAGATAGTCACCATCAGAATTTAAACAGGGGATAAATCTGCAGTTTAACAAGTTTAGAAGAGGGTAACTTATCTTTTTTGGACATGGGGGACCAAGCTTGGATGGTCCCCCTCCCCACATCAGCAACTGCAGTACAGCATGGGAGACAAAGCAGGGAGGGTTTACAGCCATTAAACACAAGCAAACAAAATGGGAAAAGGGGATTAGTAAGCTTAATACAAACTTGGAGACCAAGTTCATGAGCAGGCAGTAATTTGTCTCTAAAAATAATCCAGTGCACTAAAGGAAAATGCAGCTGGACTTAAAGAACCTATCTCAACCATCCAAGGAGAAGACAAGACTGGAAGTACTCTAATCCAGTGACAATGAAAGCATGAAAGTACCCTAAACAACAAGGGCAAATTACAGCAGAAAATGGCACAAAATAAGTGTGTACTACACACTCAAACATGTTGGGTACACATTCCAGCACAAGCATCCCTTCAATGGGATTGGATTAGCATGCCAAGTCAGAATTCCCAGGCCATGTAAGCACAAAGGGACAAGTGCTCTGTCAGCTGACAGGTAAGTAAATGTGGGGTACAAGGAATTCGGTGCATAACTCAAGTAAATAGCAAAAACACAGGTCAAGTAAAAGAGACAGATGGCCACCATCAAGGGCAAGTACAGAATCAGATCAAATTCCAGCAAACAAATCATCACTCCACCATGACATAAGCACACACAAATATATACTCACACACACATACAATAAATCCCTCCTGCAGAGACCACATCACCAGATTTTTCAACCAAACAGAGAGTAGGAGAAAGCCAGCTAAGCCCTAAAGACCTTCACTCGACTAGATGCAAATGCAGCATATATATATATATATATATATATATATATACCCACTATTCCTTAAACCAGAGGACACAGATCCCAAGGAAAAAACAGAAACCCTAGCCATCTTCCATCTTTCACAAAAACTCAAAAAACACACAAAAAGAAACCCTAGTTTGGCTTTCTCTAGTAGTTTTCCATTCTTCCAGTAACCAAAAAACAACAAAAAAAGAGCCATATTTTCCTGTTCATAGTTTTACAGTAAACGAAAAATCCAAAAAAAGACAGTTCTTTTACCTTTCTTTCACCTTTGGAAAGCCCTCGGTATCATTCCTTTTAGCTTTCATTCAAAAAGAAAAAACACAGGAATTCTACGGTTAAAATCGGGTTGGGGTTTTAGATCTAAGCCTTATTACACAAAATCACTTTGGAGAAAAGAGAGAGACAAAGAAGGAGAGCACAATACCTGAAAGTCAGAGGTATAGGACGGTTAGATTTTCCGATCGGGAGGTTAGGGTTCGGTTTCGACAAAGCCCAGATCTAGAGGGTTCTGCCGAGATTTGGAGGAAACGGACACCGGTGCTGAGTTCAGAGGGTTGAGGAGAGTTTTTGGGCGGAGTTTGAAGACCATCGGCGACCGAAAACACTCCGACGCAGCGGTGCTCGGAGACCGGCACGGCGAAGCGATTTCCGGCGAAATGAGGGAAAAGGTAACGATAAATTTAGGGTTTCTTTTTTTTGATTTTTTCTGTTTTAACTTGTTATATATAGGTGTGATGTATGTGAGGGTTTATTAGATTATTTTAGGCCACACTTTAGTTAGTCATTCGATTAGACCTCTGAAAGTTTTACGTTTATGTTGATTAAGGACCTGATTCTATTTTTCTTCTCCAATTTGGTTCTGCTTTAGGTCGATTAGGTCCAAAAGTTAACTATTTTGTCCATTTAAATGCATAAAGTTTGTTCCGTTTGCAATAAGGTTCCTGTTTTGGTTTGATTTGGCCCTTTAGGTTTTAATTTTGTCCAATTAAGTGCATGTTAATTTAGTTTGATGAGGTTAATATTATTTAGCTTAAATAATTCAAAAAAATGATCTTTGAAAAAATAATAAATAGATATACATATGTTGAATAGACTATGAATTTGAAAATAAATATATCTAGGAGTTAGTATGTTAAGCAATTTAAGGATTGAATGAAGTTAGAGTAGTTTAAATTATTAATAGAGTTTGGGTATATTGATTAAAGACTAAGCCTCTAACCTAGAGATGAAATAATAAAGTAAGCTTTATTTAGGTCTTTTAATTTAGATTTAAATTTTTGAAAGTGCTCGAACTTGGATTGTTTTCATTTAGTAGTAAAATTGGAATTTGTGGATATTAGAGTAAGTATGGCTTAAGTTACCCCTTGGGCTTTAACTATTCTTGGACCTTGGATTGTTTTGGGCTTCTCAAATAGGTATTAGTTAGGTTTAGTCACTTTCTTTGTTGTTGGATTCTAGTCTATTTGGGCCTTATCTTTTGTGAGTTTGGGCTTTATGAGTTTGGGCTTTAGGTTTAATTAAAGTCTAAATCTTTAAATTAATATGGAATAAATTTTAGTAATTTTAGAAATTAATCAACTATGTGGGCCACATGTGCATCCATGTTTATTTTCCTTAACTGTTGTTGATATCTTGTTCATTTAACTAAGAATAAATGGATTCCGATGATGGAATAACCGGTTGGAATGTTGACAGTATTGTCCATTTTAATCCAGATTTCCTAGGCTTGAGGCATTTATTTGGGGGTCTTACCAATCAAGTGGAAGGTGCCCGAATGATGCCTCTCGTATAACCACTTGGTAAAACAGTTGTTAAACCGAAATTCATGCATCATGTGCACCCATACATTAAGAGGCAACCAGTAATCAAGCGAAAAATGATGATAAAAGAAGTAAAAAGGAAAGTAAAAGGATTAATGAAGTAATTAGTCAATCAGTAATAAAAAAATAAGAGTAAAAGGAGTAAGGAAGTCAAGGTAATGGTAATCAGTAAATCAATAATTTAGTAGAAAGGGATTAATTAGTAATTCGATAATCAAGAGTCAAGGTAATAGATTAATCAATGAAATCAGTAACTAAAGAGTCAAAGTAAAAATGGTAATCAGTAAAATGGTAATTAAGAGTAAGAGTAAAAGAAGTAATCAGTAAATCGGTAAAAAGTAAAAATAGTAATCAGTAAAATGGTAATTAAGAGTAAGAGTAAAAAGAAGTAATCAGTAAATCGGTAAAAAGTAAAAATAGTAATCAGTAAAATGGTAATTAAGAATAAGAGTAAAAGAAGTAATCAGTAAATCGGTAAAGAGTAAAAATCAGTAAAAGGTAAAATGGTAATCAGTAAGAGCAAAATGGTAATCAGTAAAGAGTAAAACCATAAAAAGTAATAATAATTAGTAAAAGGTAAAATGGTAATCGATAAGAGCAAAATGGTAATCAGTAAAGAGTAAAATAGTAATCAGTAAAAAGTAAGTAGGTTATCAGTAAAAAGTAAAACAGTAAAAAGTAATCAGTAAAAGGTAAAGTAGTAATCAGAAAGAGCAAAAATGGTTATTAGAAAGAGTAAGATAGTAATCTGTAAAGAGTGAAAGGTGATCAGTAATTCAGAGAGTAAAATGGTGGTCAGTATAAGAAAAAGTAAAAAGCGGTAATCAATAAAAGAGAGTAAGGAAAGAGTAATTAGTAAAAAGAGTAAGAAAAGAGTAAAAATGACAAAAGTAGCAAAAGTAAAAATGATAATCAGTAAGAAGAGGATGGTTAGTAAAAATGGTAGTTAATAAAAATGAGAGAAGAGTATGTTAGTTAGTAATTTAGTTAGTGTAAAAGAGTCAAATAGGCATGAATATATTTAAAGATAGAAAACAACCGAACATGGAAACCCATAGTTAAGTCTAGACTAGTCAGTGTCGTCTTTTGACGGGCGTTGTGGGGGTGCTAATCCTTCCCCACACGTACCCGACTCCCGAACCCTTAGGACTCTGGTTAGTAGACCGTTTATTAGGTTTAGTGTTACCTTCGCCAAGTTAGGGTTAACATTAGGCTTAATAATCTGATAGGTGGCTAATCGCACCTAGGTTAAAAAAGATTAGTGGCGACTCCCCGTAGTACTTTAGTTTTCTTTAAGTCGTTAAATGGTAGGGTTCGTACCCCGGACCCGGACGTTGCGACATTGGTGATTGCCGAGCTACCCAAGTTCAGGGTAAATGGAAAGTTCTTCTCAAGCTGAATTCCGGCAAGACCCTGGCCCTGCAGGACTTGCTGCACATTCCAAACATAAGGGTCAATCTGATCTCTGTTTCACTCTTAGCAAAAGTGGATGTTAAGGTTTCTTTTGAGTCTACAAAGATTGTCATGACCAAGAATAATGTAATTGTGGAAAAAGGTTATTGTAATCAACAACTCTTTCGACATTGTTAACGTTATTATGAATGGAAATGCATCTTCTTCTTCTTATATGGGTTTTTTAATGGATTTATGACATGCTAGATTAGGACATGTTAGTATACCTTATATTAAGAAAATGCAATCTCTTAGTTTAATTTCTAATATTGGTAAATTGTTTGATAAATGTTTGATAGTCAAACTCGTGAGTACTCCTTATGATGCAAACACTCATTTAAAGAAAAATCGAGGAGGCAGTGTGTCTCAACCAAATTATGCTCAGATAATTGGGATCTAATGCACTTGATGAATTATACGAGACCGGATATTGCATATGTGGTAGGTAGACTGAGCAGATATACTCATAGTGTCAATCAAGATCATTAGATTGCTTTAAGTAGTGTTTTGAAGTATTTAAAAGGCACCATTAATTAAGTTATTTTCTATGGTGGATTACCCGATGTATTAAAGGGATACAGTGATGCTAACTGGATCTTAGATTCAGATTAGACAAAATCCACACGTCAATATGTTTTCAAATTTGGCGGTGGTTCCATAGCATGGAAATCAGCCAAACAAACTATTATTGCTAAGTCTACAGTGGAATCTGAGTTTGTGGCTCTTGAATTGATGGTAATTAGGCTGAGTGGTTAAGAAACCTCTTAACAAATATTGCATTAGGAATGAAGCCCGATGTATTGTGATTGCCAAGCGGCAATAGTTGTTGTAAAGAATAAAACTTTCAATGGCAAAAATAGACATATTCGTCAAAGACATGATGTAGTAAAGTAGTTGCTTAGAGATGAAATTATGTCCATTGATTGTGTAAAGCTAGAGCTAAATTTGGCCGATCCTCTAACTAAAACCTTGGGTAGAAAATGGATTCTTGATACATTGAGGGGAATGGGACTTAAGCCAATTGAGGAAAGTCAACAGTGATGGTAACCCAACCAAATAACCTATTGTTTCGAGATCCCATGAAATAGGTTCATATGGGTAATAACAAATCACTTGCTGACTATATTGAGCACTACCATAAAGTTGTCCCTTCGAGGCTGTAAGTAGCGGAAAACTGCAATGAAGAAAGGTTAGATTCAAAACCTTTAATGACTTCCATGTATCTTACGAGTGGTGTATTGAGGTGCAGTATACACCTGATGGAATTCACCTATATGAGTGTGAAGTGGGGCCGCTTCCAAAAAGAATTTGGCTAATTCTCTAGAGCACTCATGAATAACAGGGTGCGCACATGACCGAAAAGCGCAAAACCACGATGAACAAGTAGAGAATTGTGGGGGTGTAATATGATTGGTGAAATTAATAATTCACAATAAAAAAATTTTGGTTCATAAAAGCCATAAGCTTCACCAAAGTTCTTTGGATTGGGTTTCATTCTTTCTAAGTCTGGTTCATAGCCCAAGAGGCACCAGGATCGATGTGTTACACTCATTATACTTAAACACAGCAAATAACTCTTTTCTCCTCAGTCTGTTGAAATATGTGGGGGATTGTTAGATATACAATAAGTACATAGTAATATTTCAAAAAGACCTGTAAAGCTTTAAAATCAAATTTTCTAGATTTTTGATTTGCTGACCAAGTCCAAAATCTGTTACCAACGTTACAATGATTTTCCTAGATTTTAAGCTCAACGTGCAGATCTTTTTGCTACCCATTGTCCCATTATTTCCAGCACCAATATCTCAACCAACTCACTTCTCTTCCCTATAAATACCCTACTCCATCAGAATTGAAATCACACCTCAAATAATTGTTTCCTCTCATCTTTCATTGTTGTTAAATTCTTAATTCTCTATTGTTCTTGAGTTCCTGCTTGTTTGGTCAAGCATCGCAGAAGACCTGTTTTGCCCTAGGGAGTAGTGATTGGTCGTCAGCGACACACAAAATAAATCCCCATAAAATCTAACTAGGTAGCTAGGGTAAGCAGGGGTCGAACCCACAAAGAGAAGGATGAAACGAATATTGAAAACAAAACACTTGGAAACACTTAAGAAAATTGGGGATTAGAAATCACAATTAAAAAGCAATTAAATAAAAGTAAAGCAAAACTAAATTAAACTAAACTAAAATACTAATGAAGAAAACAATTAACTAAAAGCATACTTCCTTTCAAATGGTAGAAATTAATCAATAGGAGATATGGATCATTGATATGAAAGATAAATTTAGTACAACCAAATTATCGAATTAGGCAAGAATCAATTTTACGCCACTCTATATATAGAGGTAAAATATCAAGCATGATTCATTCAATAACCTCTTAAAATAATTGATCTAAGTTCCCTTAACATGGTAAATAGTTAATCTCACTCCGTTAGGCCCAAAGAGTAACCCTATTATTCATCCATCCGTACTATTACGCCTCAGAAACATGAATAAAGCATTAAGAACAATTATAGAATCAAACCTATATCAACCAAACTATTACGCCTCGGTTTTCAATAAAACTTATTAATTCCACCGATTCCATTATTAGTGGTGATCAATTTGTATCAATTATTAGGCATACCAATTAAGATTTAACCTAATAAAAACAATAGATTAATCCTTTTATTGACAATAGTGATCACTTAAAGCAATAAAACTCATAATCATAATCATTATAACAGGAATTAATATGCTATTCAAAAGAGAAAATCATACCAAATTATAAGTGCGGAATCTCCCCATATCAATTAATTAAAATCTCCAAAGGATAGAAAGTATTGAGAGAACTAGCCTCTCATGAATTGAAGAGAATCCATGAGAGAAAAATAAAGAAAAGAAGAAAAACTTACAGAAATTTCTCCTCCCTTGGGCGGCTTCCACAAAGAAAAGAAAAGACTAAAACCTAGAAAAACTAATGCTTAGGTAGCTTAGGTTTTTCTACCACTTAAGGTGGGTATTTATAGGAGGCTCCTAGGGTTAGAATTAGAGTTAAAACCAACCTAGGACTCTTAAAAACGTGCTAAGCTAATTACTTGGTCATCAAGTGAAATCCAACGGCTTAGATGGGCTGAAATTAGAGGAAACCCGAAGTCTGACCCAAGACAGCAACAGTCCGCTAACTTCAGGGGCATTTTTGACCATCTTATCGGCAAAACTGGGCTTCGAGCTCTTCTACAAAGTTGTAGATCTTGGAGTTAGCTTTCCAACGCATCTTGAATCATCGAATTTGGACCTTTGTAGAGAAAGTTATGAATTTTCTCCCAAAGTGTCGCTGAAATCGGAATCAATTGGAGAAACTTCAAGAGGAAGACACCAAATTCACGCTGGAATTGGCAGCCTGACTGTCCCTGGGCACCCAGCTGAAATGCCTAGCCGCTCAGGTTGTATGCCTAGCCACCCAGGTCAACTGGGAAACCATTAGGATGTCACGTCCTCTTCTTCATTTGACTTGTGTTCTTGATCCTTTCACCTTGGAAACTTGTAGCATTAAACTTCATGACTTCCATAAACATAAAAATAAGCTTCAAATGGTCTTCAATCACGAACATAAAATCTCCAAAATCTTCATGAAAATTCCCTTTGAATCATTATGTCAAAATTCCATCAAAATAGCTCCAAAAAGTAGGAAAAATAGTACTTTTCCACTTTTCTTGTCTTCAAGACCTAAAATCACAAATATTAAGAAATTAAGACATAATCAACCATAATTAAGCATAAATCCTCCTAAAAACATAGAAAAATGACCATAAAAACATGTCACATTTTGGTTTGATCAAGTAGCCTGCAAATTGTTCCTACACCTTTGGAAGGCCGACAAATACTCTTTAAGGGCGGCGTTTCCAACGTGACTCAGGTTGTTTGAATTTTGATTTATTGTTACTAATTAGCTTATTGCAGAATTTCGTTCAACACTATCATAGCAAAATCGGCAAGAACACAAGACAATAAAAATCGAAATCATCATGGCAAAACCGATAAGCATAAATCCTCCCCATAGATTAAATTGTCAAGAGTTCGATTATCACTTATATTGGAAAGATTAAAGAGACTTACTCACACATGTTTGGAGTAAAAACCTTCATCGAATTCATCATACACAAAACAAGAAGCAAGTCGACAAGGGTGAAGAAACCCTAGATGTCGATGGCTTGGGAAAGAAAATCTCCAAGTCTTTAGTCTTCCTAAATTTTAAACTATGAGAATTTTGATTTCCTATAGCTAGAGTTTCTATATATAGGCAAACTAAGCCATACCATACCCTTAAGAGATTCAATAACCACCCTTAAATGTGGCTGCACAAAGGGTAAGATAGACTAGCAAAATTCTAACCCTAAACTAACTAGGAATTGCACAACTTGGTGTCAAAGGCTTGAGCTCTAATTGGTCTTCATCAAATTAGATTCACCATGGCCAATAAAAGTGCTCCATGTCATCAAACACAGCTGCGAATTTCATCCAACAACTCCCCAAGTCGGTTAAGGAATAAGTCAAAACTGTCAAGAAAAATGCAAATCCATCCATCTTAACGGCAGAACTGGACTTCGAGTTCAAAATAAAAGTTGTAGAGCTTGGAGTCCTCTTTCGAATGGTATATCATTTGCATTTTTCCAAACTCCGAATCAAAAGACATGATTAGTAGTTTTTCTAAATTGATCCAAAATCCCTCCAAATCTTCATTATCTTAAACAATAGCTCTAAATGGGTCTGAAAACAGAAAAATGAGAAATATGAGGGTAAATAGACACTTCCGACTACCAAAACAAGACAAAATTGCATAGAAAATATAACACTTTTGAGGTCTTATCATATTTTGCCCACTTTTCAACTTTTGTTAGTCCCTAACAAAAATCAAATGTGCAATTCAAAACTAGATATGGATTAAAAACAGTTTAGACTCAAAAACAAATAAAAGAGAGATAAGCAACCAAAAGACACACCATAGCACTAAGTCGGGTTAGAGCTAGTACATTTAACCTCAAAACTAAGCATAGCAATAACCAACCCATCAAAGAAATTCCATCAATCAAAGACACAAGAAAGCAGGCCTCATGTACTTTATTAGGATAGTCAAAAGAAAAATACTTAACAATAGATATCCACACCTTCATCCAAGGTTTTCAGAAAAAAATTTCTTAAAAGTCACACTCAATATATCACACACATGTGTAATGATTCAGAGATCAGGGCTTTTTAGAAGAAAGGTGAAAAGAAAGGGTATAGGATAGAAATTAAGGCTCAAAAAGTGGTGTTTAGGTGAAATAAGGTTTTAACAACCAATCTTGACTCAAAATAAACACTTCATTCTTTCAATTCTAATTTTAATTTCCAAGGATTGTCCTTTTTATTTTTTTTTTCAAAGTGTAATCAATTTAAACACTTTTCTTTTCTTTTTTCAATTTTTTCAAATTTCAATCTTTTTTTCAAGGGACAACTATTGGAAATTTCCAATGTCTATTTTCCCTTGTAAAACAAACAAGTCCCATGGAAAATATTTCAAAACCGTGGGAAAGTTCCCCCACACTTATTCTACACTTATCTTGCCAAGAAAAAGATATTTCAATTTAGGTAAAAGATGGCTAAACAAAGAGAATAAGGGTGTAAAATAGGCTCAAGAAAAAAAGAAGTTTTGGTTTCAAGGTAAAGGTGATGATCTCAAAATCTATATATGCAAAAATTACCAAACATCAACAAAACAAACTACAATGGATGAAAAATGTAAATATACTAAAGCATGTATCAATCTATCAACTCAATTTTCTAATCATCCTATTTTCTAATGCAATTGAAAGAAAGATATCATAAACATAGCAAAACTTGAAAAAGACATCAAATCAAGAATTAGATCATGCTATAATTCAATTTTGAAATCAAATCAATAATTCAAGTATGATAAGTGCCTTCAATTAGGTGTGTGCAAGTGTTATTGAACTCTATTCTATCTAAAACTAATGCAAAAACAATTTTTTTAATATGCAAAATCAATTTTTCTAATCTCCCCCCACACTTAAATGACACATTGTCCTCAATGTATATGCTAGAAAAAAAAATGAGATTTTTGAATCAAAACTCAGAGAGGTTTTGGGCATAAATAGAATTTTGAAAACATACTAGCAAGACATTGAAATGGGGTACTTAAAATCAATCAAATAACAAACAATTGCAATTCAATCAATCGAAGAAAATACATAGCAATTCAAATCAACAACTGAAAGATAGAAAAAGCAAAAATTCATTAATGATAGAGAAATTACATGAATTTTAAAGGAAATTAAAAAATAACTAGAAAATTAAATATGCAAACAAGGAGAAGTAAATCTAAGATGCAATCCTAATATGCAAACAATTAATTCAATCATAGAAGCATGCTAAGCAAAAATCAATTAATCAAACAAGCTAAGAATCAAAGCAATCAAAGCATTGCAAGAATTGCAATTAATGGCAAGCAAGTAAAACTAAAAGTTTAGGGTTTAGAGAAAGTTTATTCGGTGGCGAGATCAATTCCTCCTCCAACGTGGTGTACTTCTCCTTCTCCCAATTTTCATAGCTAGCAACAATGCTTGAATTTTGGACCTAAATGTAAAACAAAAAACTAAAAATAAAAGTTATAGTTAGTAAGCTCGGGTTGCCTCCCAAGAAGCGCATTGTTTAACGTCTTTTAGCTCGACGGAGCTTCAAGATCATTCATCTTCATCCATGATGTAAATGGGTTCCTCTAAGTGAACTTTTTCAATTAAGCATGAGATCATTGGCTCAATGAAAGGTTTATACATTTACTTTGATTTCCTTCCCTGTAGAGAGACTTCTAATTTCCACAACTTCGTGGGAATAGGCTTCGATGACGACATAAGGTCCCAACCATCTTGATTTCAATTTTCTTGGGAAATTTCGTAATTTTGAATGGTATAGTAACACCTTTTGTCCTTCATGAAAAATCTTTCTCACTATGTTCACATCATGCCACTTCTTAGTTTTCTCCTTGTAAATTCTTGAACTCCTATAAGCTTCATTCTACAATACCTCCAATTCTTGAATTTGAAGCTTCCTAGGGTCCCCTGCCTTATCAACATCCATGTTGCATTGTTTTCACTGCCCACCATGCTCTATGTTCCAATTCAACAAGTAAATGGCATCATTTTCCATGGACAAGACGAAAAGAAGACATGCCAATGGGTGTCTTATAGGCTGTTCTATAAGCCCAAAGTGCATCACTTAAGCAAAGACTCCTCAATCCTTTCTGTTTGGATTAACAGTTTTCTCCAGGATTCGCTTAACTTGTTGATTGGAAACTTCAGCTTGTCCACTTGTTTGAGGATGATATGTAGTATAACCCTATGAGTGACTCCATATTTATCAAGCAATGCCTTGACAACTTTGTTGCAGAAGTGAGTGCCCTTGTCACTGATTAATGTTCTCAGAATCACAAAACGATGAACAATGTGATCCTTCAAAAATTTAACCAATGTCCTAGCATCATCTTTCTGTGTAGCAACAGATTCCACCCATTTAGAAACGTAGTCAACTGCCTACAAAATGTACTTGTATTTGAATGATGAAGGGAAAGGTCCCATGAAATTAATTCCACATACGTCAAAACCAAAATTGGGTTTTGCGGCAACTGATTTCTCTGTGATATGTTACCCACTCTTTGGCATGCGACACAACTTTAGCTCTTCGTCAAGCAATTCAAATGATATTTCAATAAATTCCCATGAGAGTGAAATTATGCCTTTGGCTTTCTTAGTGGCTACATGATTATAGAAGTTTCTTATGTAGAAATATCGATTAATTGATTGCTGGAAATGAAGATTTCGCTACTATTACAACATGTTTGATAGGTACTTTACATTCTTGGCTTTTGGCATAATTTCTTCAAGCTTTGAAAAAACTCAATTACTTCCTCTGTTCCTTATTATAAGTCCACATCCTGCATTACTTTTTATTTGTCATCACTATTTATCAAGAAATTGGACAATTTTTAGTTCCAATTCTAACCCTATTTAAATACTCTTGAATTCTAAAACAGAATTAAGTAGTTGGTTGATGCATTATCCCATAACCGATAAAACTAAAATATCTTTTCCTTTCTCATAAAAATGAAAAGTTGAAAGGGTATTTTGGCAAGCCCTTAGAAATAGTATAAAATTTTGAAAATTAAGTAATTTTTAACCTTTTTTATTGATTAAAGAGTTTGGTTATCATGGACTTATATATAGAGTAACAGAGGAGTATTAATTTTGGTTTCACATCCATTTGGTTGGCACCTGTCACTCGGTAGTCGGTAGCTTCCTTGAAAATGACATATAGTATTCAATTTCAATCTAAAAAAAAAAGAATCAATTTGCTAATGCACAACTTTGGATACTAATTTTACATATGATCAAAAGACTTTTATTATCTATTGGCATGTCCCAATTATCTTGTTCTTCTTTAAAGGTTGCTTAAACTAGGAATCAATTCTGTTTTCGGTGGAATTAATTTCTTCTTGTATCGGTTTGTCTAAAAAATTTGTTCTTGTATCGCTGTTGGTCAATCATGTTCCTGACTTCCTCTATGAAAAGACAAAATGGCTCCTTGGCAAAATTTCTTAAAAAGCAAGAAGCAGAAGCATGGAGCCTCGGCATAACTGAGAAAATGAGTTACGTATCGCACCATTACATTGCTTTATTAACCAAATGCAAAACCCTCAAAACACTCAAGCAAATCCATGCTTCTCTCGTCAAAACCGGCCTCCACTCCGACCCTTTTTTCGCCGGTAAACTCATTCTCCATTGCGCCGTAACTATCACCGGTGCTCTCCAGTATGCTCATCGTCTCTTCCTTTACTTTCCAAACCCGGATATCTTCATGTACAACACGCTCATTCGAGGCTTCTTAGAATCGGGTATCCCTCGAAATTCAATATTTACATTCATAGATATGCGTAGGAAATCAATGGTTCCTCCTGACAGCTTCTCTTTCTCGTTTGTTCTCAAGGCTGCCGCGAATTGCGGGTCGTTCAGAGCTGGGATTCAGCTGCATTCTCAAGCTTTGGTTTATGGTTTCGATACCCATTTGTTTGTTGGGACGACTTTGATAAGTATGTATGGAGAATGCGGGTCTGTTTATTTTGCAAAGAAAGTGTTTGAGCAAATGCTGGAGCCAAATATTGTTGCTTGGAATGCGATTGCCACGGCGTGCTTTAGGTGCGGTGATGTAAAAGGTGCAAGGAAAATGTTTGATATAATGCCTTTTAAAAATTTGATTTCATCCAATGTTATGCTTGCTGGGTATGCTAAAGCAGAGGAGATGGAACTTGCCAAGAAGATGTTTTGGGAGATGGAAATGAAAGATAATGTTTCTTGGAGTACTATGATTATTGGATTTGCTCATAATGGGTGTTTTGATGAGGCTTTAGGATACTTTAAGGAGTTGCATAGAGTGGGGTTAAGAGCAAACGAGGCTAGCTTAACTGGGGTGCTGTCTGCTTGTGCACAAGTGGGGGCCTCTGAGTTTGGTAAAATCTTACATGGGTTTATTGAGAAATCTGGATTTAATTGGATTACATCCGTGAATAATGCACTCATGGACATGTATGCTAGGTCTGGGAATGTGGAGATGACTCGATTAGTTTTTGAGAGTATGCCAGATAGGAAGAGCGTTGTTTCATGGACTTCAATGATAGAAGGGCTTGCAATGCATGGTTATGCAGAAGAGGCTATACAAGTTTTTCATGAGATGGAAGAGTCTGGAATCAGGCCTGACGGGATTACCTTCATCTCCATCCTATATGCTTGTAGTCATGGTGGGTTGGTTGAGCAAGGATGTAGCTATTTTTCTAAGATGAAGGATGTTTATGATATTGAACCGACAATTGAACACTACGGTTGCATGGTTGATTTGTATGGTCGAGCTGGTTACTTGCCGAAGGCCTATGACTTTGTATGTAAAATGCCAATACCACCTAATGCTATAATTTGGCGGACTCTTCTTGGTGCTTGCAGCATCCATGGGAATATTGAGTTGGCAGAGCAAGTTAAGGAAAGGCTTTCTAAGCTAGAACCCTATGATTCTGGTGATAATGTGCTGCTCTCAAATATTTATGCAGTTGCAGGGAAATGGAAGGATGTTGCCTCTGTAAGAAGGTCGATGGCAGATCAGAAGATAAAGAAAACTCCTGGTTGGAGTATGATTGAAGTAGACAGGATAATGTATAGCTTTGGGGCAGGGGAAAAATCAAATAAGACAACAGCAGAGGCTTACGAGAAGCTAAAGGAGATCATGTGGAGGCTTAGGGTCGAGGGAGGTTATGTCCCAGAAGTTACAAGTGTTCTCCATGACTTAGAAGAGGAAGAAAAGGAAGATTCAGTATCGAAACACAGTGAGAAGCTTGCTGTGGCTTTTGGGATCTCGAGGCTGTGCAAAGGAAGGGTCATAAGAATTTTGAAGAATTTGAGAATATGTGGAGACTGTCATAAGGTGATGAAGTTGATCTCCAAGGTTTATGGATTAAAAATTGTGGTCAGAGATAGAAGCCGCTTTCATTCGTTCAATGATGGCTCTTGTTCATGCAAAGATTACTGGTGATTTCTAAGTAGTGAGCATTCAAGCAATGGAAATTTCTGCACTTCTGGGAAAAGAACTTGGGTTCAAAGAAGGAGAAAACTGAGGCAGCAACCTGAGAGAGAAAAAATGAACTACAACTCTGCTTATTAGGGATATGATGGTACCAAGGAAATTTTTTAAAAGCTAACGACATTGGGTTGAAGCACCTGAGAATTTGACTTGGTGGTTGTTGCAGGCTTTCCCATGCTTAAAGTATCAGTTTGAATCTCCCATCTGCCATATCTCAATATTAAAAACTGATGAATTGTGCCCAAATGGAAAAGAACTTTATAAGAGTTTTTCTTTGTTGGTATGCTTCAAATCATGTCCAACTGAACAGACGGGTATCTATCTCCATGTTGAGTGTTTCATCAATTTGGTTTGGATGCGAATACTCAACATGAGAATGCAGAGGTACTTGCTAGCGACAATCTATACTTATTTGAGTTGAAATTACATTTTGTACAGGAGCTGATCAAAATTGTAGGTGAATGGGAACATTCATTATTGCATCTTGGATGCAAATGGAGAGTGAGACGACCGTATCTGCTTTTTACGTATATTGTAATTGAAAATTTGTTTTCAGTGAACTTTGTGAGAGCTTGGCTCAATGTTTCATGGAAATTTATTGTCTAAAACCTGCAATAGAAAAAAGATATTTTGTGATTATTAATCTGTTTATTCCCCTGGCTTTTATTTGCTTATTTCTGGCATTGGCTGATTTTGGTTTGCATGTCTTCCTTCTTAGGTTGTTATCCTGTTGAATTTGGTTTGGAGATTGGCGGTGGTAAAAAGGGTTTTGCTATGATTTAAAGGTATGCCTTTTCATTTCTAATGGTTTTTTACTACGCAATGTAATTAATGATTGAAGTTTGGTGGAGTTTCTTTCTACTTTTGTTATTAATAACATTGTTTGGAAAATTGACTGGCATATCTATGAAAGTTTGGTACATGGATCACTGAAGTTAGTGACTTAGCGCACAAACTTGGTCAATTGGTAACAATGTTATCTTACTTGCCTTATTATATAACCTGCATCTATAACATTTTAAGTACCTTTTGTGCCATTCCAAGGCAACATATTGAACCAGCCCAATTGTTGCTCATTTTTGGTAGATTAATATCTACATTTTGTGGTATGAAACTTGGTTAAATTTGCAAGAATGCTGTGTGGCTTGATTTGTCAAAAACATAGTAACTTCAAGTGGTTTTGTTCCCCTTCTCATTAATGCCATTCATTGGGGTAAATCAGCTCAGTGCTTACTCATTTTGGTGATATAAACTTGGCCATCCTAAACCCTAACTGGCAGAATGCGCTCTTGGGTTGCCCACTTTGGTGATTTTAGGTTCTAAAGTATTTTGCGCTGTTCACAGACATTATTTTCAACCAGCTCAGTTTCTACTCATTTTTTACATGAATAACTAAAGTTGGTGTAATGAACTTTATGAAATGGTAGAACAATATTGTCTCACTTGATTTGGAAAAAAAAAAAAAAAAAACTTGGTGATTTTAAGCTTATGTTTGGGGTTCAAGTGATTTTACAGGTTAATTAGTACCTGTGATATTCCTTTGATTTTGTTAACCAACTTAAAAAAAACATCTGATACTAATTCTTTGAGTTTCATGGTTACTTGAACTAATAATGGCCTCTTTTGAGGGTTTGATGTGGCAGAACAAACGACGCATTAGCAACTAAATGCTCAGGTATTAATATAAACTGGAACTATGCGACTGGTCTTGACACCTTTGATGAATTCAAGCTTTTTGGATCTTGCAGGCAGGAACATAGCAGCAACCACACAAGGTTAGCTTTTATGTTGATAGAATTAAGGCCCAAACAGTGACGTAGCAACTTTCAGGGTGTTTGGAAAAGTGAGGGGTAAGGTTCAACTTGAAAATATACTTTGAAAGATTTATGTCAGATCACACCTCATTGGTGTTACTATCTTCTTCATCTTGCTTCCTTAATTTGTTTCATATTCATTGAATCTTATATTAAAATCATTAACTTGTGTCTTATTTGGGGACAGCTGGATGTTAAAATAAATTATAGTGGAGGAATGGACTTGGTATATGACCCTATATTACCACACGGTGTGGGCAAGGGAAAAGCTCTTCCATATTTACCGAAGAAGTTTAAGGTTAAGGGAAAAACACCTATTAATACCCTTGTTTGTGGTGATTCTGGAAATGATGCCGAACTCTTCTGCATTCCAGAAGTGTATGGAGTCATGGCTAGTAGTCTCCTGCTTCTTAAAATAATTCAGATTTATTGGCCCTTCAGAAATTGCAGTAGTCTTTGATCCTGTTTCTGTTTCATTGATAAATTTTTTCCTTCTCTCTGCAGTTTAATAATGCCCAAGAAGAGTTCTTGCAGCGGCATGCTGAAAGTGCAAAAGGTAACCCTAATGGAGTATGATCCATGCAAAAGAAAGGTGTGCAGCTGGGATCATAGAAGCCATTGGACATTGTTACCTTGGTCCAAACACTTATCCAAGAGATGTTGCTGATTTATATGGAATGTAAGGTGGAAAGTGTCAACCCCGGTCATGAAGTGGTGAAATTTTACTTGTTCTATGGGCTCTGGAGGCAAGGGGAGATTGACAACTGTGAGACATATCTAGCAAGTCTGAAAGCTTGATGTGTATGTTTACTTCCCCTTCTGTTTTTTGATAATTGTGTTTGTCATGGTAGTTTTCATTATATCAGAAAGTGGGCTACATCTTATTTGTAAAATGTGTAACCCACCTACACTACCCATTATTCTCAAAGACAGGGTACCACGTGGGTATGGAAAGTTGACTGTAGACTGTAGAGTATAGGTGGTAGATATGTTGAGATAGAGATAGAGAAATGCATTCAGATTCTTGCTGCAGCAATATTATAAATCTGAACCGTGATTTTATTGTAAGATGATAAACTGAGAACTACTGCCACACTCAGCCAAAGATTCTAATTTTTTTGGGTGTGTTTTTACAATTCAGAGTGTGTACATTTAAATCAGTTTTTGACGAGCTTGGCATTATAGATCTACCAAGCCCTTGTCAAACTTTCACATGTCATTATACTAATTCATTTTTTGATTGATCATTTGTGTGAAAGATAAACTTATTTCTTTCCCTTTCTTTTCTATGAACAAATTTAATCCCTGAAGCTTTAGTGATAACTGCCATAATTTAAAATTTGATTGACCTTTTCTTCAGGATCCATCTGCTGTAGTCGTCTTTCCTTCTGGCACTGAATAAACCTCTTCATGAATGCATACATGGAATAAAAACGATCCATGGAGACCAAAAGGGTAAAAAGTTCCACGCCAATTGGCTCAAGCGCATATCTCTCTACCTTTATTCTTAATGTATTAGTTTTCTTTCTATGGACAAATAAACATATCAATTCTCATCTCATCAAAAGAGACAGATTGGGATAGAAATAATTCCATTGCAGTCGACATAAATCGAACAATCTCTAAGAAAAAGAGCACCATGTCTTTACATTGGATTGAACCAAGAAGGTTAGCACTCAGATCTTCCTTCCATCAAGCCATGAGGTTTAGCTTGTACTCTCAGTTCAGTTCTTAATCTATGTGATTGTTATACTATCGATAAATAAATATAAAGTATGTAACTTAAACTTCCAACCCCTTTATATCTTTGCTCAAGTTTCTTGCAGGAGCAACTGTCTACTGCCATCTGTTGACTCCATCATCTCCTATTTTTTTTGGTTCCTCAGGTACTACATAAAAAGCCAGGAATTGGCTTTCACTATTATTATCATCATTATTTTTCTTTTGGGGTTAATGGCTTTTAAAAAAAAAATTATAGTATTTACAGTTAGTGTTGTATTTTTATTAATGCATTCAGACTCGAATATATTCTTCTATTCAACATCATAATGCACAATCTATCTTGCAGATAAACGTGGGCAATTTTGCTAGTTATTACTAGTATTTAGAAAGAGAAAAAAAACATGTGTTTACCATGAGATATTATAGAGTCTGTTATAGAGAAGCAGAGAAGAGAACTATCCTTTTCCTCGTATTTCTTGCTTTCACATTTCAGAAATCTCTTGCTGTTTGCCCACATGATTTCTATCTCTGCTTTCGTTTTCAATTTTGTAAAGATCTTTGGTTTCTTCTCTCTCCAAATTTCATTTGTCAATTGTCAGTAGAGTAGTAGAGTAGGCTTCTTGCCTTGTAGAACAAAATAATTGTTGCAATTCTAGTTAAAAGACACGAGCAAAATGAGAAAAAGTTGACAGAGACTGGACTCACAAGGACCAATCATTTTAACCTCAAGTAGCAAGTAGCATAATGAGACAAAAAGTAGACACCAAAAATCTGATTGTGCTGGGTGGTTATGGTTCTATAATTCGTTAAGAAGAATCTGCCTTTCTAAAATAGATTCCATCTTCCTCTCTTTTCCTCTCCTGCTCCTTCTAATCTCAGAACAATCTTTTTTTCTCCAGTTCCTTTTCATGGCTTCTTTTTCTATCTCCTCATTTTCCTATTCTCCTTTTTCTCTTTCTTGCAAGAGCTATAGACCATTTCTTCCTCAAACTGCTCTCTCTTTAAAACCCATTTCCATCAAAGCTTCTGCTGCTTACCTAGATTACTCTGCAACCTCCTCTATCATTGAACTAAAACCTTCCAAACCTGCTAAGGTAAAGAATTACTACTTTCATTGAATACATGGTGGAGATTTTGAACCTGCAAACTTGTCATAATTGAACTGTAATTTTTTTTGGTCTGGTTTAGAGTGGATTATTCAATCTTGTTCAATTTTAGTTTGTTTGCATACTAGTAGGCTCATTTACTTTTTAAATCATTCAGACAAATTGCTGGGAATGGAAGTTCAAGGATAATGTTATTCATATATATTATGAGGAGCATGAGACGGAGAGCACCGATCCTCCAAAGAATATCCTTATGATTCCGACAATATCTGATGTAAGCACCGTGGAAGAGTGGAGAGCAGTAGCTCAAGACATTCTGCGACGAGCTGGTAAAGTCAATTGGCGTGCTACTATTGTTGATTGGCCTGGTTTGGGTTACTCTTCCCGGCCAAAGTTGGATTATGATGCGGATGTAATGGAGAAATTCGTGGTTGATTTCATTAATGAGATAAGCACTCCAGGTGGGTCTGAAAGTCTATAACCTTTATATCTGTTGCTTCTACTTAATTTGATGCTTTTCTAATATGCAGTCTTATTTGCATTAATTTACCGGGTTGATTATGTTTTTGTTTGACTGCATGATTTGATCCTCGTTGCACTTAGCATTGCTTATGTTGATGATGAATTTATGGAGGAAGACCCAGACTGGTGCAGGGTTATATAAGTCTCTTTATTCTTCTAACTCTGATTGTTATTTTCTTTATTTGCCAATTGTTATTGGGATTCAGGATTTCTTTCAACTTTTATATCTCTGTTCATCTTTATTAGTATGTATTTCATACGTGATTAATTGGTTTGGAGAAAGGAAAACGTTTCTTCTCCTTCATTGTCTGTAAATATTCCTTTTTGAGACCATACATAAGGGGACTATAATTTTTGGGATTGCAGATATCATTCATCTCCAGTTGGGCTTTTAACCACCAAAGATGTGAATGAGCTAGTAGCTCATACTCAATGCTAGTGTCCAGGTCATTTTGTTTTTCCTGTTGTCTTTGCTTGATGTCCTTTCTTCTAGCATGCTCTGTATTGATGTGAACCTTCTTCACCACTTACTCTTTCCTATGTTTATAATTATGATACTTTATGGTTTTGCTGCTTCTGTCTCCTTACATTCTTTTTATTTGTCAGCATGTCAATACCGTTCAGATTTTGCCTTGATCTTTTACCCTTAGATTAGACAATTATCGGAAGGCAATATGACTGGTTTAATAATTATTTTGCAATTGAAACAGAAAATGATTTGGTGGTCTTTGCGGGAGGTCATGCTGCCACAATAGCAGTTCGTGCGGCAAAAAAAGGGTTGGTGAAGCCGAAAGCTATTGCTGCAGTTGCTCCAACCTGGGCTGGCCCCCTGCCTATTGTATTTGGTCGAGATTCCAGCATGCAAACAAGGTAATCTGTTAATGCCAGTCTCTTATACGCGTATACGGATAGCTTGGTGGCTAGCCTTGAGTAGCAATCATTCTTTCTAGATTTTGAACTTAAATTGAAGACCTATGTGCAAGGTAGTACGGGTCATCCACCTGAATCATTTCAGTTGGATCAAAGCTTAATTGCATTAGACACCTATTCAATGATTATGGTGCAAGATTTGTTTACATTAGTCTTGCCTTTTGCTTCTTCCTTTTATTAAACACAGCGGCGCTTTTTAACACTCTCCTAGTTTATTCATTTACATAAATTACATTTATTCTGGTGCTCAAGGCTAATAGGGATTGAATCTAGCTCATTGTAACTAAAGTTCATCACACTACCAGCAGACCAAGCGGCTGTTGGCAGTCATTGTTGTTTGATTGCTTTTAAAGCTCTGAGATCAGTTTTTTTCCATTACAGATTTTTTTTTTCTTGAAATTATAGATACTTATTTGTTTTCTTGATGAACCACTCAAACAGCTCTTTCTTTATGTTCCATGTAATTATCAGGTATGGGCTGCTGAGAAGCACGTTAAGAGCCCCAGCTGTCGGGTGGATGATATATAATATGCTTGTGAACAATGAGGGGGCAATCCAGTCGCAGTATAAATCTCATGTCTATGCAAATCCTAAAAATGTGACTCCAGAAATTGTTCAGAGCAGATTCAAGTTAACATCAAAGAAAGGATCCCGATATGTGCCTGCTGCTTTCTTGACTGGTCTTCTTGACCCTGTTAATTCCCGAGATGAGTTCCTTGAACTCTTTACCGAATTGGATGGGGAGGTGCTCATTATGGTGATGTCAACTGAGGGATCTCCAAGGAGATCAAAGGCAGAAATGGAAGCTCTCAGGGAAGTTAAAGGAGTAAGCAAGTTTGTTGAGGTTCCGGGTGCCCTTTTACCACATGAAGAGTACCCTAATATGGTGGCAGAGGAGCTTTACCAGTTTCTGAAAGAGAATTTTGAAGTCGATGCTTAAAAATCCTTCTTGATAAAGCTTCTAATCCAAGGATTCTTCCACAACAATTCTGATCTACCATTTTTAATTGCTAGTCAGAATCGTCCGGCGTCTGCAATTATATGCGAAAGGCGACCCTTTAAAATGATATTCATCTTTATATATTGTCACCTGCAATAGGGTCAACATTTTCCATGTTCCTGAAAAGTTAATACTGAAGAAAAGAAGTTATATAGTCTATCTCATTACCTGAATGGCAGAAAAGTTAATAGACTTGTAATTGTTTGAAATATATAGTAATGATGCAAAGGAGGTATTGATGGCATTGCCATTGACAACTGTGAAAACTACTACCGATTAAGCTTTCAATCTTTACACTCATCTTCTCCTAACAGCTATCAGAAATGTTGGAGCTTGTCCCAAAATGAACTAAGGCTTAAACTCACAAAGGTAATTTTGATGAAGCTTGTCAAGGTCAGTTTGATAACCCATAAGTGTTCAAACAAATTGTAAGTTCAGAAAATCCCATAAATTATGTACAGCACAAAAGATGAAAAAAAAATAAGTAACATGTTCATTTGATAAATGGTGAATAAGTTGGAACACAGGGGGTCATGCATTCCTCATTAGTCACTTGAGTTTAACGCCTTCATATCACCACAAAATCAATCCTGGGAGGTATTATTGGTCGTAGCCCCACGGCGCGCAACCTAGCATTTTGACTTGACATCAAAACCAACTCTAAATCCCTCTATGGTTGGACTCTGAATACATTCTAAAGTCCTGTTGACCCAGCTTAACAAAATCCTTCCTTTAAGCCTCACTTGGGCCTTGGCTCCCTCACTAACTTATTATGAATCTTGTCTTGAATATTAAAGGCGATGCGATGCATCAAAATCCAAGAAACCACTAATATGCCTCCAAAAGGGTCTCCACTTGCTTGACAGAATGCTGCTGCGCATTGCTTCTTTCCTACTCAAACGAGACAAGATATTAGCAACAATTTCTTCTGGCAATCAAGAGATACCATACCATCCTCAAAATACTTTACTCTATTTCTATGAGGGAAAATAAACAAAACCCAATGGGCTTAGCAAAGGAATCTCCGGAAAAGCAAATAATGGGCTTCAATTCTACTTCTTGTTACAAGTTAAATAAAGGGCTCGACCTCATAATAAAATGGACTGGCAGGAGTTTGAGAGAATGATTGAACAAAACATTCTCGGCCTTTTTCTGCTTTATAAATTATACTTACAACTCTATATTTTATCTGTGTGATTTCAACTTTTTGTTTTTGGATTTGAGATCTCTGGTCCTTATTGATCTGAGACGTGTCAAAGGTTTGACTTATGAGAACTTGCATTAACCACGTAATGAATCTAACGTCATATAGTACTGTACCAGTGTTACATCTCCAATAGGACATCCTAGTTGATTAAAGTTTGAGAGCGAGTTCGAAATATAAAATGAGTGGGATATTATGATTATAGAATGAGAGAGGGCTACCTCTTACTATTTTATAGCCTCTCACCTCTCAATTTAATGTTCTTTAACTACGGAGAATTTAACGTGATAACAGTAATTGGCCTTGGGAAAGGTTAGTTGAGCACTCTAGTGTGTACAGTCTCATCATGTTTGAGTTTGGTTTTGCCGACTGATTTGAAAATATAACTAAATGGTACAACTTACATTTAAGCATTTTTGGTTTACGTGGTAGATAAATAGATTTTCATGGAAGTTTCAATAAACAACGAGAGGTTGACAGACTATTTAAGGCAGAGCAAAACTAAACCTCAAGTTTACATATATAACTTTGAATACATATCACACCTTTAATTAATTTTGTAATGTCAGCAATCTTATAGCAAATTAATCAATCAAATTTCAAGTCTATGTTAATTCAAATTAATTGGTTATCAATTACGTACACAATTAATTACCAGTTTAAAAGACTTGTCATGGAAAATTTCGAATGTTGACACATATATATCCAGTGGGTTTTCACCAATATATATATATATATATATATATATATATATATTCAGTGAAGCATTTGATTTTACTAACTCAACCAATCTTATTGGCTGGATTTTTTATTTTAATTAATTTCGTATTTTTGTTACTGCATTTTTACATATAAAGCAAAGCTCATGATCCAATGGTTTGCTTCTGAGCAGAACTAGATTCGATTTGGATTTTGACATATTTGCACGAGGATGAGCGAAAACTAAGATCAAGAAATGTCCTTCTAAGAATTAATTCTTAAAATGTTTTTCAATTTTTTTAATTAGAAATATCTTTATTCTCTTTTTTTCTTTGAGGTACATCTATAATCTCTTGTTAATTTCACAAATCTTGTGAAATGATCCAAGTTATTGTCAAGTGGCCAAAAAAAATCAAGTTATTGTTATAATACTTAATTACAAGTTGATTGGCCCGTGCTGACGCACGGACGCTTTTTTTTTTTGAGAATCGCCATACATATATTAAAAGATTTTCGCCGTAGATTTAAAATGGAGATAGTGCTGTGACGTGTTTATTGGGATTGTTCTATTTCCTTTTTTAAGATACAGATTTTTCAAAAAATAATCGACGGAAAAAAAAAAAAAGCAAAGTCAATAAATACAACACTTGTGGAATTGACAAATGGGAGGGTGCAATTAACTAAATCTGGTTCAAGAAATCTTGTAATTACCAAAAGGTAAGGGGAAAGAAGGAAATAAAGGAATATGACATGCGACTTTTTGAGTCATTTGTCAATTGAGAAATGACCAAAAAGTTTAGTTATTTAATCCCCTCAAGAATCAAAAGTTAGGACATTTAAGTAATCTACCAAGTAGGTAAAGGCCAAAAAGATTAGTTCTCTAGCTCATCATCAATCCTTGATGGAGATCTTTTATTAGTTCCACTACTCTATTCAAGCCCATTGAGAAATTACCAAAAAGATTACTTATTTAATCCCCTCAAGAATCAAAAGTTTGGACATTTAAGTAATCTGCCAAGTATGAAAAAACGAAAAAAAAATGTTCTCTAAATCCAAAAGCAAGCCTTGGTAGGGACCTTTTAGTAATTCCACTACTGTATTAAAGTCAATTGAGAAATGACCAAAAAGTCTAGTTATTTAATCCCCTCAAGAATCAAAAGTTAGGATATTTAAGTTTAAACTTTAAGTTTAGACTATGAAGGCTTCTCTATCGGATAACTTCTTGAATGAAGACAATATTTTGACGTGTTTATTGTAATTGTTCTATTTCCTTTTTTAAGATACAGATTTTTGTAAAAACAATCGACGGGAAAAAAAACCAAAGTCAATAAATGCAGCACTTGTGGAATTGACATGGAACTTTTTGAGTCATTTGTCAATTGAGAAATGACCAAAAAGTTTAGATATTTAATCCCCTCAAGAATAAAAAGTTAGGACATTTAAGTAATCTGCCAGGTAGGTAAAGACGAAAAAGATTACTTCTCCAGCTCATCATTAATCCGGGGTAGGGATCTTTTAGTAATTCCATCCAGCTCATCATTAATTCGGGGTAGGGATCTTTTAGTATTCCACTACTCTATTAAAGACAATTGAGAAATGACCAAAAAGTCTAATTATTCAATCACCTTAAGAATCAAAAGTTAGGGCATTTAAGTAATCGACCAAGTGGGAAAAGACGGAAAAAAAATTAGTTCTCTCGCTCCACATTAATCCGGAGTAGGGATCTTTTAGTAATTTACATATGTTTATTCAAATAATATGTAGTATATATTATTAGGGTTATTTCCAATCACCATATTTAAATATTAAATGTGTAGTATTTATTTATAATATAATCATAGTTATTAAACCTAGTATGGACAATGACTCGCTCAACCCTCTGGGTCTCGGATTAAGTGGTTCAACCGCCAGTTCGATCGGGTCAATGCGGATTTATAAATAGTATATTAAATATTTAAAAAAAAAAATTATATGTTTTCATTTTAATATTTATATAAAACTAAATTGTTAATTTTAAAATAAAATAATATCATATAATCTTAAAATGTAATAATAAATATGTTTTCATGTTTTTATTTTCATTTTTCTAATCTTTTTTTCTAAATTCTAATTACTTAATATCAATTTATAATATTATCCTTTTAATTTATTAAAAAAATAAATTTGGTTTCGCTTAAATGTAAAATTAAAGACAAAAATAGCAACCCGACTGGTTCATAACAACCACTCGGGTCACACCAGGTTGAATGCAGAAATGGTTTATTAGCTAACTCGAAGGGTTCCAGGTCAGCGGGTCGAAAGGTCCGACTGCCGGGTTGGTCCGAGTTTAATAACTATGAATATAATTAATGCTTCTATTTTTACAAGAAATCTATTCAGTTTTTTTTTTTTCAAAAAAAAATGAAATTGAACTTTACAAAAGTACATACACAATACTGCTATTACAATAATTTGTTAGAATTCTTCTTCTCTAGGTCGTAAAATTCTTCTTCTCTAGGTCGTAAATATTTCGACAAAACTGTGTAACCCATTTTTCACGTTAATGAATCTTGTTGATGGATCCGAATTGTCTGGCTCAAATCTTGTTGATAACTTCCTAGCACGTCAATCAAGGAAATTTTCGGATTACTCACATTTTTTAAGGATCCTCAACTTATTGAACGTTTATTGATTTATTGAATAAACTTCTATACATACCGCCGAAAAAAAAAAGGAATAAACTTTTTACCTTGCCTTTAAAAAAATTATTGTGATTTGAAAGACCCGAACTCAACCAACCATCAAATTTACTGGCCAAAGAAAAAAAAACATCAAATTTATTGAACTCGACAAAACTAACTAAGACCGAAGTACTGAAAAACCCACAAGATTTAATATGTAGACTTTATTCTAATAGAAAATAGAAACAAAAAGGGAATATATCCTCCCCTTAATCGTTAAGGAAAAGGAGTACTAGTAGACGAAAATCTTAAAAAGGAATTGAAGAAAACTAAGAGGGAGGAGGAGTAAGCGGCTAGGCCTAAACACATGATGAGTACCACTTTTTAAACAAAAGCTTAATGATACTGTTATATCATTTCAAAATTTTGCACATCGATCTAATAATAATATATATTTATAATCATAAACATTTTTGTTCAAATAAATTTTATTTGGTAATATACTCGAACTCATTTAGGTTTGATTCATATTTGAAATAAAATTAATACTATATATATACAATTACATTTTACTAGTAAAATTAAATTATTAATAAAATCAAAAACTGGACATATATAGTATTAATTAGGTCTGACTAATGTTAAATCTCTATCTAGGGCCCGACTATATGTATACAAGGATGGGCGACTAGAGACCAACGATCAATGACAAAATCTACGTACAAGTTACATGCATGGAAAGCAATTTATGCTAAATGATTATTACAAATCTATATATTATAGTATAATTAAGATTTTGTCCTTTTCTACAACATATAAATTCTATCAATCACTAGCATCTTAATTAAGTTTTTTTCTTTGGCCGAGCATCTTAATTAAGTTCGAAATCGTTTTCATTTTGATAACTGAAATTATCAGGATATTGAATTCGTTAATGAAAATTGAGAATTCGTCACTATACTAACCAACAAATATAAGGCGATCATTGATATCGTACTAAACCTAAAACCGTAAACATCTTTGTTTGAACCATATGATAATTATTTATGTTTAGCATTTTGGGGACTAATAATTATTTCTCTATCCTTGTAATGAAATTCTAGAAGTGTGTATATAATATAGTATAGTTGTTGAGCATATATATATATAACATAATCGCCTACACAGAACTAGATGATCGTCATACACAGAACTGGATGATCATCATACTTCGAAGCAGGCCACCTGACAACCGCCGAACGCCTAAGCAATTGACAAGTCAGACCTCACACGTGCCTCACTTATTCGTACGATTCATGATGTGGCTTCCCATACGTGCCGATCATTCTAGGTTGTACGAACTACCCAATATATATATATTGGTAACATTCCCCTTTTCCCTCCCTCATAATTTAACTTCCCTCATTCTATCTCTTAGAAAATCCTCTAAATTCCCTTTACAACCTAGTAGATGAGACTGACTTGACCGCCGGAGTACTAATGCGAGGATCCCTCCTGCCAGTCTTAGACGTTCTGCCATCTTGCAGGTTGTGTACCAGAGGGTTTATAGAGCTATGTCCAACTTGGAATTAAAGATTGTTGAATATTTTGGCATCAACAATAGTATAGATAGATAGGTTAATTTACTAGCTATAATAATAAGAAGTTATTAAGAACACAAGTCATATCCTCATAGAGAGACTTGTCAAGCTGCCATTGGCTTAAACAACGTTTTCAAGTAGGAATCCATATATAAAACAAAGACATTACAAAGGTGTTGCTGTTTCTGTCTCTTTCTTCTCTTTCTTTCTTAGCTCATCGGTTCAAGTGAACAGAAGAACTTCTTAGGGCAATGGTTTGACTTTTGTGTAACCCTAAACTAAACTTAAGAAATTATCATGATCATGGTGATGATGATGATGGGGTCAAACACCTCAAAGATTAAAGCGCATTGAATAATTTGTCGGCTCTAATGGGAAAATTGAGAAATGGTCCAATTTTTAATCTATATATACATGTGTCAATTTCTAAGCTGGGTTTAGAGGTGATCTGATGATCTCCAGAAATTGCTTCTAATTTTTTTTTTTGATATTTTCATACTCCTACTGTTTGACAAGTGTCCCTAACCTGCCTGATACAAACAAAATCATGTTAATATATCCGAAGAAAAAGATTACTAATAAATATAAATATAAATATAAATAATATATATATAATTATGTAATATACTATATATATATAATATTTATATATTATAAATATTAAAGTAGATAAAAGTAGGATCTTGACATTTTTTATGGGCACAAAGTAGAATCTTGACATTTGGCATCCAAACATAAAACTTGAAACTACTGATAAGTGGGCCCTTACCCATACTCCCAATTGTGGCCTCCAATTATCACCTAACAAGGCCCAATCATGGGGCAGCTGTCCCTTTTTCGGCAATGGCTTGCTCTTTTCCCTCACTCTATCATTTTTTTTTCTCTAAATTTATTAAATTATATTATATAATTTTTTTTTATCCCATCCGGTATCCAGGGCTTTGCCCTGACTAATCTGGATCCGACCCGTGTCGCGCACCTGGTTATGATGGGTGAGTCTCCCAACAGAAGCAGCTGCGTACGCAAGGTCTCGAACCCGAGAATTAAATTATATTATATTATTACCAGTACATGTTTGTTTGCTAATATATGTATATAAAACAATTTATTCAAGAATATATATATATATATATATATATAAATTATTTCTACCCATTAATATGTTGCCTCAGTAAGTTTTTTTTTTTTAAAAAAAAAGAGTTTAAAGTCCCAAATTCCAGGTCCAGACCACAAAAGTCATATTCTATTAATCTGAAAATATGGAAACAGATCCTTTAAATAAATAGATTGTGTTTTAAGGGTCAAGCCATCCAACCAGATTTTTTGATTAGACTTGATTAGGTTTGAATGAGTTGTCACTTTGAAACAAACTTTAGGGTTCATAATAATAATAATAATAATAATTACTACTAATAGAATTACTAAAATTTTAAGGTTATTTTATTATGCAATTTGAGTTCAAAATTCAAATAATAAAAATTATTTAAAAAATTTTTATCATGCTGATTTCAATTTTTTAAAAAGAAAAATATGAATAATATGCACCTATAATGTTAGATCACCCCCACTTTTAAACATGTTTTTTTTTTAAAAATTAAAATCAAACTTTTAATCATGTTCCATTTCCTGCTAAGCTGATTAATGGCTATTAGCCCATATTTTTATTCTAATTCCCCCTTAGGCAAGATCAAATTGAACCATGAGTTTTCCATAGAGCTTTCTTGTCTCTATTTACATGAAAGTACAAGAGATGAATATCTACGTCAATATATATATATATATATATATATATATATAAACATTAGTTTCTTAATTTATGGGTGAATTCTCATTTGATGCTAATGTATAGATAAAACTACATACCTTATTATAATCTTATTTCACTTGTACCAGTACTAAAAGAGAATTAAAATTTTGATCCATCAGTTCTTCAAAAAAATGTATCCATTATGATCTAAATGATTACCAAATATCTAGCTAGAAACTTGTGAATTAAAAAAATACTGTTGCAATTAATAATAATTCTTCTTCCTATAATAAAGATTTGTGACTATTTATTGCTAGTAGGGAGAAGAATGGGGATGCCTGACCTCCTCTTTATTGTTGGTGGCTTCTCTTAAATGGTACTAGTATAGATCCCAAGTGTCTCTTCCTGATCACAACCCACTTGGAATGATGGCATGGAAATATATTTGGGCCCATTATGGGCTAATCTACTTTGAATATTGGTGAAGAGTTTTTTTGTGATTAGTACATTGACTCTTTCAATTTATAATTCTTTTAATTGGTGGAAGACAAGAAAAAATGTTGAAAAGAATTTTGGCTAAATAGCCCCTTTGCCCTCCGAACTTTGTAAATTTATGGCAGATTATCCCTTGAACTTTAAATTGTGCCAGTTTACTCCATGAATTTGTAAAATCAGGCCAATTCCCCCTTCACGTGATGGATTCCATTAAGTCCCATAAAATTTACTGACGTGACACTTCCATTTCAGTGCTCATGTGGGTCCCACATGACCGTAAAATGCTAGGTAAATACTAGAGTGGGACCCACATGAGCGCTGACGTGGAAGTGCCACGTCATCAAAAGTTTGTCACGTCAGCAAATTTTAAAGATTTAACGGAATCTGTTAATCAACCGTCAAGTCAGGGGTAAATTGACCCGATTTTACAAATTCATGGGGCAAAGTGACACAATTTAAAGTTCAGAAGACAATCTGGTCTAAATTTATAAAGTTCAGGGGGCAAATGGGCTATTTAGCCAATGAATTTTAGATTAATTTTTTTTCTATTTTAGAAGAAATATTATACAAAAAACAAATTAAAAAATATAAAGAGAGGATGACTCAAGATCGTGAAAAATAAAAATTATCGTGCTCAATAAAGATATATATATATATATATATTTGTATTTGAAATCGATAATCGTACTGAAGATAAAGATTATGTTATAATCCTAAATCATATAAATATTTCCCACATATTTTTTTTTTGGCCAACAATATTTCCCATATTCAAATGCAAATCCTTCTAAACATGAAAAATAGAATAATTGACTCTATACAGTATTTGTTTCCTCATTTTCATTTTTATCTTACTAGAATAGGAGACGTTGACTCTACTTTTTTTAGTCAAAAAAAAAAAAAAGAAGAAGAAGAAGAAGAAGAAGAAGACGTCGGCTGCGGCCAATGGAGACAAAGTCTATTGAATAATTCTCGAAGGCGATTCATGAATTTGATCTTAAAAAGCCATTTTTGATTAATTATGAAAATTTAAGGCGGTATAAAGAAGAGAGTGGCCAAAGCATGGTCATATGTATAGAAGCAAGAAATATGCATAATTCATGCCATTTAATTAATTGGAACTTGAAATGAAAGATGTGACTTCAAAATTAAGCCGACTACCACTTATAACATGGATTCCATGCCGTACCGAATTGGGTTCATAAAATCTTAGTCATAGAGCTTTCCTACTCGTATTTGCCATTTTCATTTTTTGTTTTTATATTATTTAAGGTTTATATGTTGTCTATCTTATATATGTATGTATATACATCTTTCAAGGAAACCTAGTAAAATACTATAAAAAATATATCAAGTAGTTGAAGGAGATATTATTTTCGGTGTGGAAATAGTTTAAACATTCAAATAATTAACTTTGGAAGAAAAAAAAAAGTCTAAGAAATGAGGGTAGTAGATGGTATGGTACGTAGATATATATGAGAGAGTTTTCATTAAGTGGGAAAATAACTTAAAAGATGTGACAACTCGAATATGAATCAAGAAAAGCTAGTTTACCGTCCTCTATCATTTCGATATGTATCAAATTCTTTTTATATGATTTGTGTGTAATTACTGTATTCTTTAAATGTAAAGTCCCACGTTGCTCCATCAACCTCCATACAAGTGTCTTTTATGCCACCTCAATGGATGCCGTGGACGAAACCAGGCCCACTAAACCATTTGGGCAATCTATATTCTTGACATTGGTGTTTGATTTATTGGTTACAATAGTTTGATCGATTTGATCTGCTTACCATTTTTTTTTACTGATGGTTGCTAAATGTTTTTTTTTTTGGCCAAGATGGTTGCTAAATGTTTATATAACACTGATTTGATCAAATAATAAAAGAGAGATGTTGGTACAAGGATGTGATTAGTGGCCCCAAAAGTACATGTATATTGTATAAACTAAGCAAAGTCGACGTGATTGGGATTTTGGTTTGTAGAATATTAATGAGGATATCCTTTTAGGCTTAATATTAACTGTTTGAGGAATTAGGATATGAATGTGATCATGTGATCCATATATATGCATCTAAGTTTAGTTCTTTTCTGATGTTGATTTGTTTTTTTTTTCTTTTCCCAGCTAATTAATCTAATCTATCGATTAATTTCAACAATCTGTTATTTAACTAATTAATTAAATTAGTTAAGTGACTCAGCGCGCATATGATTCATCCACTTAATTAAAAGAATGATATATATTCCAAACTATATTGCTTCCAAAGCAACAATACTAATTTATAGCCGCTTATTAAGAGATCAAAGAGGCTGCAACTTTAACCCTTAGGTCAAATAAGATGGGTGTGCCTCAAAAAGTTTTATTTGGTTGTAATTAATATTCAAAATTCCAACATAACGTCATGCGACAACTGGAGTTTTGAGGCAAACAAACCTGCCAATTGAGTCAACCTTTTCTAATTTGTTGGTCAATATCGGTACAACTGACAGCCTCTTGTAGTCGAGCTTCGGGAGGGACTTCAACTAGCTAAGCAGATGTAGCTTATGGGATAGTGGGAGCTTGATGCGTCCATGGCAGTGCAACTAGTGAATACGGACGTACGTGCCTAATTGTCATCCATGTTCAATACTTGTCATGATGTGATCTCTATTATTAGTAAAGGTTGGGTTAGAAAAGGTCTATCATATGCATGCATAAGGAAATACGTGTACAGATTTATTGACAAATATGACATAAAGAATAGTGGATTGGGAACATAGATTTTGGTGGAACCTCCCCGGCCCCTTACCGCCTTAATTTGCTGGTGAACGATGACACTGGATGAAAATGTAAACGAGAGAGAGAGAGAAGTTCTTAAACATCAACTGTAGGGGTTGATAAGTGTTAATTAATTAATTAATAACATGTGTTATTAGTCGTAAATTAAAAGATTCTTTAGCTTGTATATTAGTATATGAAATAATAAATGTTGATTTCATTAATAGTACTCCATATATATTGAAGGTTCGGGCATTCTACTAGGAATATATATGTATAGCTTACACTTCAAATTAAGTAGGTGAAATTTGTGATTATATATTCCTAGATGACTAGATCTTAAATGTGGGAACACTACGAATTGATTGCTAATTAAATAATATTAAGCATATCTCTATATATATTAACCTTAATTAATAGTGATCTTATATATTTTTATACTTTAGGGTATGAATAAAAACACCTCATGTAGGGGCGGAGCCAGGAATTTTATTATTTGGTGGGGGGGGGGGGGGGGGATGACCAGTATACAAACATTGTTAATATGAGTCATAATAAAACTATACATAATGTCAAAGTAAAAATAGAGTTATGCATAATTCTTTAATTAGTGATCTCAAAAAAATTCTTTACTTAGTAATTAACTTTAGATTTTGAATAGAGATAGTAATTCACTTTGTGTATAAATAAGAAAAATTGTAAAAAGTAGATTTCTTGAATTGTTTTCCATCATAAATTAATTTAAGTAAAATTGGAAGTAGATCATAAATCACATTGATTTAGTTGATTAATAAAGAAAGAAAATTTTGTATTTAAGTTAACAAATGTATAATAATGAATAGATTGAACCAAAATTAAAGAAAATAATGATTTAAATGTAGAAGATCAATTTACTTATAAATTTTACTTGAATAATTATAATTAATCTAGGATAAAATTGGAAAGATTTTAAATAAATTGATGTATAAAACAATGACAATAAACATATATAAATGATAAATCTACTACATATATACCAAATTGTTTAGGAGTGAAGAGACATGTATGAAAAGTAGGTTGGGGCCAATTAAATATTACCATTTTGCTCTTACCATTACCAAGCATTTCAAGAACTAAAGGGGGACCACGGCCCCTGCCAGCCCCCTTCCCTCCGCCCCTGACCTCATGAGTACTTATTTCAAAAACATATCTCTCTATATATATAGTAGAATTTGGTGCTAAGAAGTACTACGTATGAATTCTATGGAAAATTCATGCCAAAACGTGTAAAATCAAGTATGGCATGTTCTTCCATATAATTTCCATCATCATGGGGAAAAAATCATGTCAGTACTCATTCTTTCAGAAAGAGAGGGGAAAAAAAAGAGTCTGTGTATTAACTAGATCTAATCTACTTTTCTCATCATTTTCAAATGCATGAACACATTAATTCTCATTTGCCGAAACCCATTGTTCTTTTTTTCTTGCATTTTGTGTTTTGGGCAAATGTGAAAAGCAAGAAAAAGAAGTAAAAAGTGCCAATTAATTTAGGAAATGGACAAAGGAACAACTTCTAGAAAAGTGCCCATTAATTTGTTGTACTTGTTTTGTGTCTTGTAGTGATCTAAGACTTAAATTTCAAACCAAATCCAAATCAAACTACAAAAGAATTAGTTTGCTTTGTTTTCTTATGTCATTTGGGTCTAAAACTGAAACAGACTTTGCTGCGTGAAGCATGCTACAGCCAAGAAAACAATGGTAATAATAATAATAATATATATATATATATATATGTATGGAGTATATAATAATAAGTACTATAAAAGAAAAAAAAGAAAAGAAAAACAATGTAACTTTCGTCGTTTTTACAAACGACATGTGGCTTGGGAAGTGTCCATTTCAGCCACCTCCGCCCAATAAATACTCACTCTTTTAAGTAAAAGAAATAGTCAAAATGTTTATTTAAGATTAAGAGTCTTCAAGTTTGCCATGTCCTATAGTCTTCCCTTGTGATAACTGAGTAACATCATATTTTTTTTCCCTTTTAACAATGCACAAAATTGATGGATTTTTCTATTCATATTTGTATGTACGAAATTGTCTTTGTCTTGCTACAATTTGTGGAAATCATGCATGATGATGATGATGCATGAGATAAGGTGTGTGGGAAGACTTTTGTTATTAGAATTTCCCTCACAATATTCTAAAGCAGTATTCCAACTTTTTAATCCTTTTGCTGTGTTTATATATGTTCTCATTTTCAGATATGGTATGGTCATTTTTTTTTTTCTGTTTTTCTTTCTCTTTAAATTTATTCATCTCTATCTTGCTTATGTGTTTTCACATTTAATATATATGCTGAATTTGTTCAAATTAATATTTTTTTAATCTCAGTTATCAATATAACTTAGTGTTTTATAATCTTATATATAAACTATATATGCTGAGTGTTTGTGCCAAAAATAAAATAAAATAAAACTATATGCTGAGTGTGAGTTTGAAGTGGTCTAAATGGAGACTTCATGGTAAATAAAATGACTGCTAGACTTGAATTTGTTTGATCCGGTATCCGATCCGGCCGTTTCTTTTAACTGTTAAAAAAAGACTATTGGTTTGATTACTATATATGATCACAATACACAAGGCACAAAAAGCCAAATTCATCTTATGTCAATTAGATATATATATGTTTGAACTTTGAATATGAATAGTTATGCCATGTGCTATCAGAAGAAGTACTCTTTGACGATAATCAGGGCTTTTTACATTTTTCTTCTGTTTACTATTAGTTTCTTAATCTCAATTATCCCTATATATGCATGGCATAAATTAAAACATCCTATATATATGAGTAGGATGTTTTTGGGTAATATACTTAATTATTCAAGCTTTGTAATTAGTGACTATAGCTTGCTTTGGCATCCATATGCATATATGTAGAGATTTTCAAAGAGCAAAATCAACTTACACTTTATGATAAGTCACAATCAATAATGTGATATTTTTTGCCTATAGAAATCTCATATGCTATAGTGTTTGCAATAATTTTATGTGTATATCCTTTTGTTGAAAAAAGTTTTTTTTTCACCAAAAATAAAGAATTTTTTTGTTATATTTATATCCAATTAAGAAAGGGTATATTATTAATAATTTATTACATAATTCATGGAAATTGTTTGATAAATTTCCAATTGAGTAAGCAAAAATTTATATATGTAGACTTCTCCCTTTTGGCCCTTATGTAGGAAAAGTCATGTAAGGGTATATGTTCGAATCCATCTATAAATTGCGATACGGCAATTAATTAGTTTGATAGATATTGCTGCAGAAATTAGATATAGGATCATCGATGCAAGGTTTTGCATAAATAATGAGCCGAGGGTTTTTGAAAAGTTTCATTTTCTTTTAATTAGTACACACATGCATGTGACTCCGAAGACAACGAGATCATTGACTTGCATGGACAACGTTATCTTTGATGAGTTAAAGTTTTTGAAAATTGATCGAACATTAATTAATGTTTCTATATTTTCTTCCTTATAGGCCGATATATATATATATATATATATATGCATACAAATTGTTGTTGCAATTAAATTAAATTTGGTTAGATATAGAACAATATTGAAGGGTGCATAATGTCTCTACGTGGATCTTTCTCTAACTGATTTCCCTCGAATGTATTTAGCTAGTATAACCGAATTCTTTGTTAAAAATGGTTCAAATAATAATTGTATAATCAGAGACATGATTTTGAATTTGGTATGATAATTTTTAAAATTAGATTTCGTTAGGATTTGGTAGTCATTACAAATGTTAAAACGGGAGTGGCGTTGTGAGCTTCTACACATGTCGAGGGAAGGAATGCTCTTCCAAAATCTACCTGTGATATGGAGCTAGATTTTTGAGATTATCCGCCATCAGCCTTTTAGATGCTGATGCCATGGGATTTCATTCCCACGGGGATTTAATATTAATTAGTCTATAGGCTCATCTTTTGTAAGAAAAAAAAATTAAAAATCTTAATTTTGTTTAATTTGGTAATATATATCGTCCAAATCCAATAAGGAGAGACAAAATAATGACGGTTGATGTAAATAAGGACAAAAAGTTTCTTTGTCTTGGTCATGATATATACTATTATATGGATTTCATTTTCATAAGAATAATTCTTCTTGCCCCTCCATTTTGTCACACACAATTTTCCCTCATGATGTGTTCATCACACGTTAGGTTACGTGTTTCTCTCCTCTTTTTTTTTTTTTCTTTTTATTAAGTTTAGTCTTAATTTCACTAAGTTTAGCCCCAAATTAAAAATTTTATTTTTATTTTAAGGGTAAATTTCAAAATTTATAATTTATTGTTATTGGGTTTTAGAAATAAAATACAAAACTAATTTCACTAAGGTTTTTTTTTTTATAATTAGCAATTTATTACCCAGTAAAAAGCAGTGCGCTTTTACAAAAACAAACTGTACTGTGATAACAGGTTACAACGAACAACAATTAACGACAAACAAAACAAATTACGACAAAACTAACTAGTAATGTCAGGAATTACTAAATTCCAGCTATTACAAAGCCTTCTATTAACAAGGCCAGGGGTTACACCACCTAAACTATGCAGTCTGAATCGAATGAACTCACCAATCAGTTTGAAAATTTCATTTGCAGATCTTTTTTGAGTTGAAAAGATCCTAGAATTTCACTAAGTTTAGCCCCAAATTAAAATTTTATTTTTATTTTAAGAGTAAATTCCATAATTAATAATATTGTTATAGGGTTTTAGAAATAAAATATATAACTAATTCACTAAGTTTAGCCCAAATTAAAATTAAAATTTTATTTTAAGGGTTAGAAAAATAAAATTTAGAAATGGTGTATTGGAACAAATAAAATAACAACATGTGGCCTGACATATGATGGACACATCATGATTGAACATTGTGTGTGACAAAATGGAGAGGCATGTTGCAAAGTCCTTTTCATAATATTGATTTTTTATATTATAATAATAGGATAATTATTTGATACACTGACAGTGTAAATTTTGGACTCCACAAGCGGGTTGAGGAGTTGATACATGTCTATTTTCTCAATTAATTTTATTCTTAAAATTTAAAACTTATTCCCTAAAGACTACATGTTAACCCTTAACCTCCGCATGTGTAGTCTGCTAAACTACAGTACATTGTATAATTTTCCTAATTTATAATTTATAATTAAAGATAAAAATTGTTAATTTCACTATATAATTAATTAAAGTCAGTTAGTATATATTTAAATTCTTTATTTTCTTTTCTGGCCAGTTACTTTTCATCAAATTGTGCTTTGTTTCCCTAGAATGTTTAAAAATTGCAATATTTTTGTCAAGTAGCAAAATAAATGCATGCTATATTTTTTTATTTGTGAGAAAAAAATAATATCAGAGAGGCTAATAAATTCTGGTTCCTTATTGAGGGCAAATTAAGTTAAGCTCTCATTTTCCATCATTTTCATTATATCAATAATGAAGGGCCCGAGCCCGTTGCCAAGGTTTCTCCCTCCTTTCTCTCTGTGTCTTTCTTCTACAACTTGGCAACTCACATCACATATATCGTCCAATTGTCACCTCAAAAACCCTTCAATAAAATCACAAAAAATTGCATTTAGAGTAACCCTATCTGCAATTTATATATGTTTCAAATTAGTATAATTAACTTACGCATTTCCTACCATATATTAACATGCAAAAAAAAAAACACATCTATTAACTAATAATAATTTGTTAATAGTCGCATTGTCTGTCAATAGAGTACTAAACTTTTTTTTTGAAAATCGAGTAGTAAACCATTTATATAGTTCGACTTCTCTTATTGAAAAGTTAAGAATCTCTTAGTCCCCAAAAAAAAAAAAGAAAGAAAGAAAAGATGCTTAAATTGGTCATTTGTGTGATTCTGATATAAGCATGATCAATATATTAATTGTTATTGTTATAAGTAAATTCTATGATTTTTATAATTGAAATGAAAAACACCTAGCAAACAAGGAAATTAAAGAAAAAGATTACGAATGGTGTTTGTTTGTGAAAAATGGTGTGAAAAGATCATTTAAGTTAACAATTCGATGAAGCCATTTGTCAAATTAAAACGAATTAATGTGAATGAAAACTAAATAAAAACGATGTGCTACTCATTTAATTAGGGTTTTAGTCTATCAACAACAAAGCTTTATCATAGCCAATAGGCTGCCAAAGTATTAATTTATATAAACCATATATGCTTATGCTATGCCCATTTGGTACTAAATTAATTACTTTGCTTTCTTTTGAATCATCTTCAGGGAGCAGGGAAAATTGTCACAAACAAAAAGAAAAAAATCGTGTAATGTTTTAAAAAAAAAAGATTATTTTTTGGTATTAGCAGCTGTCGAACCATAACCGTTGGAATTAGTCTATCACCAAATTAACAACATTTGTTTTTAAAAAATAAAACACCCCAAATTTTGTAGCCAAAATAATTTGATATAGTCATATTTGGTGTGCTAGAACTTAGAAGAGAAGCCCCATTGAGTAATTGGTCTTACAATCTTTTGTTGATATGATTGATCCGACTACATTAAATGTGTGCGTATTGTGAAGTTTAATATTTAACCGTATAGTTGTATATATAGTATATAACACTATACTCATTAGAGTCATATTAACCCTATTAATAATTTTGTCTTTTTCTTAATTTGAGGCTACAAACCATGTAGCTAACAAGAGTAATACTACAATATCAATAGATTTTTTTTTGGTTAAAAAAATATTATATGTATATTTATACGCACAACAAAATGAATTATTTAACGATTTTTTCACTTTCTTTTTCGCAATCTTTAATTACAGTAGATACAATTGGTCTTTTTGGCCATTTGTTACTCTAACAAACTTATATATAGTACACTACAAAATGATGGTCTTTTTATACCCTACCTAAAGCCATATAAATGTTCTTAATTCAGATGGTGATTGCTTGAGAAGGACTACAAGTAGCCAATTCAAATCCTATCCTACTATGAAATTTTCAAGAAATTAATTAATAATAATATACACACACACAAAATGATGATCATAGTAATTTGTTAAACCCATCACTATTGGATCCCCTCTTTAACTGTGTATATATATTCAACGAATCTGACTTCTTCTATTCTGGTACTAGTATAGAAGTGAATCTGACTTCTTCTTCACAATAAAAAAGAACCAAAAAAGAAATTAATAAAAAAAGAAAAAAAATTGCTGTCACGATTAGGCATGAGCTATTGGAACTTGGAAAATGTATTCTTACTCTTTCTTCTCTTCACTACTCTCTTTAATAAATGAGTAGGGCATGCATTTTGCACGGAGTACTGTAGTAGTAATTATTTTTCTCTTTTTTTTCCTTTAATTTGATGTCAAATTAAGTATAAGACTATGGTCATTATAATTAATTATTAAATCAATTTCGTATTTTCTTTTCATCATATTAATTATATTAATAATTGACCGTTAGCATTAATTAAAGGACAGTCTCACCTTGAGAAATTATTACATGGACCGGATCCATCACGTCATCCATGGTCCCGAACAATAAAATTTTGACAAGTCAGATTTTTTTCTACAATTTCTAAAATCCTAGCCAATTTATGTCCTAAGTTTGGGGACTTACCCTGTAAATCTCATCTGGTGATGCCTAAATTTTGGAAGAAATCTGACTTGTCACAATCTCATTGGTCGGGACCATGGATGATGTGTTGGACCTGTTCCATCTAATAATTTCTCGTCTCACCTATTATAAGTTGCCCCTAAATTAATTTTCTATAGTAGAGTAAAACTTCTATAAATTAATAATGTTGGGACCATGAAAATTTATTAATTTAGAGAGTTATTAATCGATCGATAAATTAATAAAATATTAATTTAAAGAGTTTTTTATTCCATAATATAAATTTGATTATATAAATAGATATAACTAATATACATAAATATATATTCATTTTTTTAAGTATTCAAACCATTGACTAATTAAATAAAATTTAATACTAGTCATGTTCATTGTACTAGTTATAAATGAAATTATGTTCATTACAATAGATTCATATTTTACTAAATTGTCTTAGATATATATGTAAATTTTAGAGAATTATTAATTTATAATATTGATGGGACTATATATATATATATATATATATAAGGGTTTTTATAAAAATTATTATTTTATTAATTTATCGAAATTACTAATTTTTATAACGGGTCCAAGTCGGGACCGAAGTAAAATATTATTTTAGAGAAGTTATTAATTTATCGAGTATTAATTTATGAAAGTTTTACTGTATATATATCCATCCTTCGAAATGGATTGTTGAGTTAATTGTACAAACCTTTTTTTTTTTTGCTTACATAGCAAGAAGTATTTAATTTTAATCAATAGTGTTTCGGGGACAATTTTCGTTTTTATTTTTTTTATTTTTTATTTTGCAACTAATGAAGTTTAAACTTCTACCTTTTGAAGGTTCTCATTATATTCTTCATTTTTATGATTGAACTTTCACAAAATTTTAATAAAATGGTGAATAAAAGTTTTGTTTATACCTCAATTTAAAATTGAGGGTAAATTAGTCTTCACAAGAATAAAATCAAGATGAGTAGTCAAGATTTGATTCCAATTCTTGAAGAAACTTAGTTTACGCACCACCCTAGTTCTGATAGAATTAGGAAAATCTTGTAATTAATGACTAAGGGTCGAAATTAATTAATAAATAATAAATAATAAATAATAATTATTTTTAAAAATAATAATTATTAATTACTCCTTGGGTGCCATCACTCACTAAGGGAAGTGGTGTGATAGACCTCAAGGAAGCAGTTTTCTTTGATACTGCTGTCAGCTACGGAGGTAGAGAGTAAAAAATGAAGTTGTGTGCCATCTGACCATGCAGATGGTAAATAGTTCATGGAATAAAAAGACTAAGTCGTTCCCTATACTCAGGGAAGGCCCCCTTGTTCTCAGGAAGCTATCTCCTCACCCCTTCCTCTGAGGAGGCATAGAGCAAGAGTTTGTCAGCAAGTGAAACACTCATTGAACTAAGGGAGGCATGGGATTTTATCTCTCATATCCCTCACACATGATCACTCTAAACAGTGGTCAGGCCGCCCAGCTAGTTGCACTCCCCCTGGGAGGCAAATTTGCATTTTGTTCATTTAAGGACAAAAAGGCGAACCCAATGAAATTGAACTAGCTAGGGGGTGCGGCTCCAATAGGGGGTTAGACCATGATGGTCCTTGGTTCATGTAGACCATCTTGGCTAAGTTTCATCTCAAACGAACTTAAGATGAAAAATTTATGCATGTTTTTCAATTAAGGACAGTTTGGGTGAGAAAACTATTTCACTATCAAGGAGAGTTCAGTTTTACTTATAATTTTTCCCATAGTTTTATGGGAATAATCTAAGCCTACTGGTGGAACATTAGCTTCATTGGACTTAGAATGAAAAACTTATGCATGTTTTTCATTTAAGGACAATTTAGGGAGAGAAACCAAGTTCACCACCAAGGAGAGCTTGGTTATACTTAGAATTTTTTTCATAGTCTTGTGGAGATAATCTAAGTCCCTTGGAAAAGTTTCATCTCAGTCAGACTTAGAATGAAAAACTTATGCTTGTTTTTCATTTAAGGATAGTATGGGGTGTGAAGCCTAGTTCACCAAGAAGGAGGGCTCGACCCAAGCCAAGATTTTTACCATGGTCTATGGCTGATAACCGAACCCTACTGGTGAAGTTTGGGCTCAATCCGAGCTCGTTTCCAATTGTTGCAGTCTTTTCAGTTAAGTAAAAGTGACTTTGTCACCTCGGTTTAGCCATGGTTCTTAATTAAAAGATATTTTTACGAACTGAAAAGCTAAATATGGTTAAGTAAGAGGGATTTTTGTGGCCATGGTCCTAAGGTTCCAAGACCCAAGCCAAGGAGCCACCTTTTAGCCAATCAAGAAGGTTCAGCCCATCGGAAGCATCAGAAGACTTGCTGTGTGATACATCAGAAGAAGAATTTTTCTCCTGATACATTAGAGGGAAGAATTTTCGCCTGACACACCAGAGGGAGACGTCTCACACCCTTCTCCACCCTCCTCTCATCTGTTGGATGCAATCAGAAGGAGAAAGAAGTTGCACTGCACTTTCCTGGAGATGTCACCTGACCAATCAGATGAAATTGCCTTCCTCAGCAAGTAAAGCCCACCAAGATTTCAAGCCCATGCCGCCCCCTATATAAAGGAATCAGTTCCAGAGCTCTCAGACAGAATTTCTCAGATATCACTTATCTCACAAACTTGCTCCGCGCAAAAAACCAAGCTCCGTGTTTATTTTCTTTCAGGCTCCACGCCTTTTTCTCTTATTCCTCACGAGTTCTTACTCGTTCTTCAACATTTTTTGGTTTCAATCTTGTCTGTGGACTGAAGATTACTCCAGAAGTGTTATTTCCTTGTTTCAATCTTGTCTCCGGACGTTAAAACACTGTACTCTTGTTTCTCTCTCAGCAATAAAAATCAAATTCTTTTTTTTTTCTTTCAAATCTCAATCAAACAACAACTCTTGCAGCACAAAGTTAGGAAGTCTTGTTCTTGTGGACCAATGATTTAAATGCTCTGGTGTGACTTTGATCCAGTCCCCACAAATCGCTCTGATCTTTAAATCTGCTGCTCCGCGCACCAGATTTAGTTTTCCAACCTCTTTGTCAATTTTAGCAAATTGACTAGCACGCCCCTATGCTGTCATTAAGAATTTTCCTCGAAAACTCTAGCAAGAGACTTTTTGCGCAACATCTCTTTTTGGCATGCCTAGTGGGACTCAACAAGATTTGACTTCCTTCCTAAGGCGCCTCCAAGAAGCTTTCTTGCCCATCTCTCTGAAGTTTACTTTTGTAAACTTTTTTTTTTAGTTCCTAGTGGCAAATATGCCGCCAAAAGGTGATGATGGAAAGTCAAGTCATGGCATGCAAACCAGAAGCAAAGCCACAGTTGACCCTTCGCTACCTTTAGACCCTAATTCGAAGATCCTACTGCGGTACCTCACCGACGCCATGAATGAAATTTCCTTGGTGCATGAGCAAAAGATGCAGCAACTCATAGGATCAATAGATCGAATGAACGAGTCACATGACCAACTTAAGGAAGCCAATGATTCTCTCAAGGAGCAAATGATCTAAAATAGAGAAAACATCATAACTCAGATTGGTCTGATCGAAGAAAGACTTGGGGGGCAAGGACTCGGGGGGCAAAACCAACAACTGCTTGGTGCCCAGCCCGGTGCTCTGCCTCTACAACAAGTCAACAACGGAGAAAGACTTGGGGGCAAGGACTCGGGGGGCAAAACCAACAGCTGCTTGGTGCCCAGCCCGGCGCCTTGCCTCTACAACAAGTCAACAATGAGGTGAATAACCAACAAGTTCCACCTCCACCTCCTCTCCTTCAAGGAGCCGTCCAACCTAGACTTGGAGGTGATAACAACCTTGTGAATCAACAAGAAGCTGCTGACAACATTGAGGGAGAGGTCAATATTGTTGAACCTCGAGCCATCGCCTATGTGCCACCTCACGTAAGGAACGACAATGGTCATGGTCATGGCCATGGTGGAAGGAATGGCTATCAACGCCATCCTGCTCCACGCCATCCTCCTCAAGCTGCTGGGATGCAAGGTCCAGTCAATCAGAACCACATCAAGGAGATTATTGAAGACATGATTGGTCCAGTATACCGAAGGGTTGGTCGGCCATCCTTCCAGAAACCCTATCTTGAGGAGTATGATAGACTCTATCAACTCCCTCGAGGATACAAGGTCCCTGACTTCACTTGTTTCTGCGGAACTTCAAGTGAGCAGACGACCTTGGAACACATTGCTCGCTTCACTGTGCAGTGTGGAGAGGCTAACTCTAGATATCATAAGCTTCGTCTCTTTCCTAACTCTGACACTGGAGTGGCATTCACATGGTACATTAACCTACCGCCTAACTCTGTGAGGACATGTGAAGAGATGGAAAGGCTATTCCACACTCAGTTCTATCGAACTGAACCAGAAGTCTCCATGGCTGACCTGTCACGCCTCTATCAGAGGAAAGGAGAGTTGGCTGAAGATTACTTAGCTCACTTCAAGAAGCTAAGGAACAGATGCTGCACTCTACTCCCTGAGGAAGAGTTTGTGCGCCTAGTACACAATGGACTTGACATGGAACTTCGAAAGAAATTCGAAGGAGTTGACTTCAGAGATTTATTTGAGATATCAACCAAAGTGGCAAGATATGAAACTCTCCTGTGAGAGGACAACGAACGAAGAAGTTCATCTTATGGCACTTACTATCAAGAGCCAAATTTTAAGCTTAGAGTTGCTGAGGTCAAGGCCGATTGGCCTATTAAATGTCCATGCCTAATAAAGGCAGGAGTTGGACACCCTCAAACTCAGGAAAGATTTGCAGCTGTGTCTCAATGCTAGGCTGAAAAGGAACCTTATGATGGAAGCAGGACTTATTCATTTGACACTTCAAAAATGAATGAGATCTTTAACTTTCTACATAAGTCTGGCATGATCAAGCTCTCTCTTGGACATGTACTTCCTTCACCTGAGGACATTAGAGGAAGAGAGTACTACAAGTACCACGACTCCTAGAGGCATTCAATCAACAACTGTATTGTATTCAAAGATATGGTACAAGAGAAGATAGAAAAGGGAATGCTAAAGTTCCCTGAGCCTCCCAAGAAAGATATGGGAGTCAACAAGGATCCTTTCCCAACTCCTACACACATGGTTGCGTTTAATCTTCCAGAAGATAAACAACTAACCAGTGAGGACGGAGGGGAAAAACAGGATTCTCTTCACCACATGTTCTTACATGAACATGTAAATGTTGCGGAAAGCAATAAAGGAGACTCCCCTTTCAAAGAGAGAGATGTCTCCTACCTCCCCGGAGATGCCACCTACACCATAACTCCTAGTGATCTTGCTAGCGCCTTAGAAGAGGTGATGAGTAAGATGGAAGCTAGAATCCAAGAGATGATCCAGGAACAAACAACCAAAAATGAGAATGGCTTCAAACAAGTGCAACAAGCCATCTCTGAAATAGCAGCAGCTCTCGGGGGGCAAGAGAAGCAGCAGATGACGCCACCCTTGGTCACACTGCCTTAGTTGCATCCACATCAAGTTGTCATACTCCATCCACACCAAGTGGCCACCTAGGTCTCACCTTTTGTAGAAGAAGTTGTTGACAAGGTGATGGCTAACTTTCGAAAGAGTGGACACTTGTTCAAAGAAGAAGATGTTGCTCAACCATTGATCCCAAGGTCCGTGGCAGTAAAACACAAGGCTCCTAGAAGAAAGTTGGAGTTTTCTCCACCTAGGGCAAAGCAGCAGATGACACCATCCACTCAAAAAGTGACGCCAACGACCTATTCATATGCTTCATCTTCATCTAGAAGGGTGCAATCAAAACAAACTCCAACTTCTCATACACAATCAAAGACGGTCCAGTCAACTTCAAAAGCTCAAAGTGGTGTTTGGCGAAGGATTGAACATCCAAAAATCCTTAGCCAACCTACTAAGTAAAATAAGAAGACTTGGAGAAGGCGAGAACTCCTGAAAAGAGCCAAGGCAAGAAAAGAAATGGAGATGAACACGAACTCCACACTCCAGGAATCTACTGCTGGTTCCACAACCTCCAATATGGATGATGGTGATGATGAGTTTACTCCAATCAAAGGAGATGTTGGTGTCACTACTTCATCTAGTGATGATACCACTTCTACAAGTAACACCACCCATATTACTGAAGATGACTTCACTGAACATGATGATGATCAACTTAACAAAGACGAAGTGGTAAATGAGGAAGTTACGCTCGGGGGGCAACTTTCCAACCACCTTAACTTCGAGGAAGTTGACAGCACCATGGAAGTCACCAACTCCAAGGAGATTGAAGACTCTCCTGAAATCAAGGAATACAAAAATGACTTGGAGTTTGATAACTCTTTAGAGTCTGATGCTCAAAAAGATGGATGTATTCTTGAAAATAATAACGATCGGCGCAAGGAAGACATAACCTATGAGGCCGACATTATTGATTTCAAGGGTGGTCAAGATGAAAGTCTTTTTTATGAAGATAAAGCTCATCAGGAACACGCCAACCCAACATTGGGACACATGAATCCTAATTCAATGGCCTTGGTGCAGTTCTTTGCAGAGGCCATGAATAGAATGTTTTTGGTACAAGACCAAAAACTACAGCAGCTGATGGAGTCGACTACTCGAATAATGGAGTCAAATGCTCAACTTAAGGAGTCAAACGACTTACTAAAAGAGCAAATGACTCGAGACCAAAAAAACATCCTAGCCCGGATTGAAAGGATGGAAGCAGTGCCCGGGGGGCAAGAAAGATGGTGCTAAGGACTTTGTCCTCACCAAGGTCATACAAAGCTCAGTGGACAAAGCCGCCCCAATAGCAAATGCGGCCTATAAAAAAAATTTAATTTAACAATTTTTGTTAATACAACAAGTTGGTGAAATTAAATTTACCACATTAAAATTATTTCATAATTTTTATTTTGGCAAAAATATTAATTATGGCTGCCAAAATTAATTATGTTAATAATTTAAGAAAAATAAAGTAATTTCTGGCCAAAATTAACCACTTAGGCTGAAAATTGCAAAAATCCTAACCTTAAAAACCTAATCGCAAAGCCACCAAAATTGCAATTTTTTGCAAATTGGGACCGCGGTAACTTAGGGTTTGGATCCTCATCAAACTAGGTTGTGTTCCTAAGTAATTTAACCTAATTACATGAGGAAAACACCTTGTCCTAATCAATTTAGGCTAGATTGAAGATCTAGGCCGAAATTAAACTTGAATTTTTGGCCAATTAAGGCCAAATTTTTCCAATCAGGGTTCATCACTTAGCTTGATCGAACCTAGTCCTAATTCTATTAAATTAACATGATTTATGCCATATGATTCATGATTATATGTAGCAACATGTTAATGGAAAGATTTGTGGCAAAAATTAAATCCTAGGCCAAGATCTACATGAATTTTCCTAAGGTTTCATGCCAATTTCTTCACCAAATTAATTTGATTTCCAAATCAAATTAATCCTCTAAATTCCAGCAGTTATAACACCACATAATCATCATCAAATTCAACATCTACATGATCCTTTCCAATAAGAGCTACGGCTTGAATTGCTTGGCATGGAGGAGGACTTTGCTTGATGATTTTGGTTGAAACCTTGATCTTTGGAAGCCATTGAAGCTTGAAAATTTGCTGAAATTTTTGGCTAAGTATGGTACCAACGAAGAGAGTCAGCGCTGCTAAAGAAAAATAGGAGAAGGAGTTTCGGTAAGACCAATTACCTTATGTACAAGCTCAAGTCCTTTCCTTTTGAATGAAGGACTTAAGCTTGGGGGGGCATTATTTATACCTCAATTTACAATTGAGGGTAAATTGGTCTTCATAAGAATAAAATCAAGATGAATGGTCAAGATTTGATTCCAATTCCTGAAGAAACTTAGTTTCTGTACCACCCTAGTTCTGATAGAATTAGGAAAATCTTTTAATTAACGACTAAGGGCAGAAATTAATTAATAAATAATAAATAATAATTATTTTTCAGAATAATTATTATTAACTACTCCTTGGGTGCCGCCTCTCACTAAGGGAAGTGGTGTGATAGACCTCAAGGAAGCAGTTTTCTTTGATACTGCTGTCAGCTAGGGAGGCAGAGAGTAAAAAAGGAAGTTGTGTGCCATCTGACCATGCGGATGGAAAATATTTCATGCAATAAAGAGACTAAGTCATTCCCTATACCTAGGGAAGGCCGCCCTGTTCTCAGGAAGCTGTCTCCTCACCCATTGCTCTGAGGAGGCAAAGAGCAAGAGTTTGTCAGCAAGTGAAACACTCACTGGACTAAGGAGGCGTGGGATTTTATCTCTCACATCCCTCACACATGATCACTCTAACACAGTGGTCAGGCCGCCCATCTAGTTGCACTCCCCCTGGGAGGCAAATTTGCATTTTGTTCATTTAAGGACAAAAAGACGAACCCAATGAAATTGAACTAGCTAGGGGGTGCGGCTCCAATAGGGGGTTAGACCATGATGGTCCTTGGTTCATGTAGACCATCTTGGCTAAGTTTCATCTCAAACGGGCTTAAGATGAAAAACTTATGCATGTTTTTCAGTTAAAGACAGTTTGGGGTGAGAAAACCAGTTCACTATCAAGGAGAGTTCGGTTTTACTTAGAATTTTTTCTATAGTTTTATGGGAATAATCTAAGCCTACTGATGGAAAATCAGCTTCATTGGACTTAGAATGGAAAACTTATACATGTTTTTCATTTAAGGACAATTTAGGGAGAGAAATCAAGTTCACCACCAAGCAGAGCTCAGTTTTACTTGGAATTTTTTCCATAGTATTGTGGAGATAATCTAACTCCCTTGGAAAAGTTTCATCTCAATCAGACTTAGAATGAAAAACTTATGCTTGTTTTTCATTTAAGGACAGTTTGGGGTGTGAAGCCTAGTTCACCATGAAGGAAGGCTCCAACCAAGCCAATATTTTTACCATAGTCTATGTCTGATAAACGAACCCTACTGGTGAAGTTTGGGCTCAATCCGAGCTCGTTTGCTACTTTTGCAGTCTTTTCAGTTAAGAAAAAATGGCTTTGTCACCCCGGTTTAGCCCTGGTTCTTAATTAAAAGATATTTTTACGAACCGAAGAGCTAAATATGGTTAAGTAAGAGGGAATTTTGTGGCCATGGTCCTAAGGTTCCAAGACCAAAGCCAAGGAGCCACCTCTTAGCCAATCAGGAAGGTTCAGCCCATCGGAAGCATCAGAAGACTTGCTGTGTGATACTTCAGAGGAAGAATTTTTCGCCTGATACACCAGAGGGAGACGTCTCACACCCTTCTCTACCCTCCTCTCACCTATTGGATGCAATCAGAAGGAGAAAGAAGTTTCACTGTACCTTCCTGGAGATGTCACCTGACCAATCAGATGAAATTGCCTTCCTCAGCAAGTAAAACCCACCAAGATTTCAAGCCCATGCCGTCCCCTATATAAAGGAATTAGTTCCAGAGCTCTCAGACAGAATTTCTCAGATATCACTCATCTCACAAACTTGCTCCGCGCAAAAAACTAAGCTATGTGCTTATTTTCTTTCAGGCTCCGCGCCTTTTTCTCTTGTTCCTCACAAGTTCTTACTCGTTCTTCAACATTTTTTGGTTTCAATCTTGTCTGCGGACTGAAGATTACTCCAGAAGTGTTATTTCCTTGTTTCAATCTTTTCTCCGGACGTTAAAACACTGTACTCTTGTTTCTCTCTCAGCAATAAAAATCAAATTCCTTTTTTTTTATTTCAAATCTCAATCAAACAACATCTCTTGCAGCGCAAAGTTAGGAAGTCTTGTTCTTGTGGATCCAATGATTTAAATGCTCTGGTGTGACTTTGATCCAGTCCCCACAAAGCGCTCTGATCTTTAAATCTGCTGCTCCGCGCACCAGAGCTAGTTTTTCAACCTCTTTTTCAATTTCAGCAAATTGACTGGCACGCCCCTATGCTGTCATTAAGAATTTTCCACGAGAACTCTAGCAAGAGATTTTTGGCGCAACAAGTTCAATGGGGAATGAGAGGTTCTTTTTTTTTCCGTCTAACTCCATGTTTGTTTATAGTATATTAAATTTCAACAAATTAAATCTTTTTCATTTTTTATAATTTACTTATTTTTCATTCATTTGGTGGGGATATAAAGAATAATTTAAATTCATTTCATTTCAAGTAATTAAATTATAAGGCCAGATACGCAAAAAGGTTCCCTAATAAATATTGGGCTATACATACATGCAAATCAATACTACTTTATTGATATTTTTTAGGGTACATATTAATTTACCAATTACTATTGATAGATAGCAAATTAATATAGAATGCTATGCTCTAGCTCCACAGCTATATATACGTACTTAAGGCATTGTCGCATTGACATCTTTTTCTTCCATTGATGCGAACATCACACAGTTTTGGAAATTGGTGGGTGTTCTCAATACATATATATGATGAAACCAACTACTTTTCTTGCATGTAAAAGGGCAAATAATTGACTCATCCTATAAAACTATAGTCATTTACCAATGCATGATGTCTTAGAGCTAAAAATTGTCAAATATCTTATCGTTATAGCGTTGAACTTGTAATTTTCAAATTCAATCTAGATAGTTTTCAATTGGTATTAAAATTAGAATTTCCATCCCATTTTCTTTGTTTATCTTTCCTCGTACACATAGAAAAATGATCCCACAGACTCAGTTCAGAGTTATAGCAGAATAAGACCTCAATATAAAAAAAAGAAGAAGAATAAGACTTGACGAAAATTTAATCACAAATTCCAATACCTAATTGACTGTAATTATATATGTCACATGACCCGTTTCATGGTAGCTTCCACATATCCGATTCCATGAGATCATCACTCGTATGGGCCTAATTTAATTGTTTTTTTAATCATAAACAAACAATACTTATATACTTCCACACTAAGATTTACTTTGCTCTATTTAAAATTATGCAAATTAATGGGAATAATAATAAAGAAATAGAATTCTCAAAAACCTTGATCCTCTCTCCCCTTCCCCCTCTCCTAGTTCATTTAGTTCTCATTAGTGTTTCAACTACTCCTTCTTCTCATTGGTTGTCACGCCAAGGGGAGGAGGATGATTTCGTTTTTGTTAATTTTTTTGTTTTTCAATAAAGGATTCAAATCTACAGATTTGTCCAGTTTTTATTTGATTTTGTTTTTGAGTTGGTTTGAGTCAGTTTGTTTTTTCGAGTCAGTTTCGAGTCTAGACTCAGTTTTATTTTTAATCTGAGTTTTCGAGTCTGAATTTTATGATAGTTTTAAACATGATCAAACTTTTATTTATTCAGATTTACGGTAAAATCGTTTTGATCATTTTCTTTTGGGTGCCAAAAAAGAGATCTGTCTATCGAATCAATCACTTGATCATCTTTGATCAAAGTTTTTTGTTTGGAAGAACAAGCGACAACGAGGGGGTGATGGGCGTGATAGTGAGACATCAACATGATTCATGACAGATGTTTTGAATTTTCTAGAAAAATCCAGTTCTTTAGGTGCAAAAAGTAATAGATTACATGGTTTTACTGAAATTTGATGTATCGAGGGATAATATTCTAAAAATAATTGTAAAATCAGATATATTAATAAAAGTTATTTATTTATTTTTTTTAGAAAAGAAAGAAATAGAGAGAGCGGGCCGGGCGGGCATGGGTCAGGGGCGGGACTTGTTTTCGGTGGCACCTCCAAGAATACCCCACAATGAATGCCACACGGTATTGTGAGGCAGAGCGTGAGAGATAGAAAGAGTCTAAGCATAGCTGACTTTTGGCGAGCAATGAGTAAATGCTGTTTTGACTCTTTGGAAGCAAAATCCCTTTGGCTTTTACCTCATCCCACAGGTCAGCGTAAACTCTCACTCTTGACTCTTGTGTCTATATATATGGACATCCCAACCCTTCCCTTTGAAGCTTGTCTCAGCTTTTCTATAAGGATTTCCAAAACTCTCTCTCTTTAATTGCCTAGCAAGGCAACTCCTCTCAACATATAGACAGAACCCTTTTTCCTTTTTGTTTTTGAGGAATTATAAAAAAGATATTGGAAACCCAATTCCTCTGTATAAGAAATTATAAAGCTTTTGAGAGATGGGTAGACCTCCTTGCTGTGACAAAATTGGTGTGAAAAAAGGTCCATGGACTCCTGAAGAAGATATCATTTTGGTCTCTTATATTCAAGAACATGGACCTGGAAATTGGAGATCGGTTCCTACTAATACAGGTAATAATAACCAATAATTCTAGCTCACAAGTTTTTCTTTATGTTTTATTAGTATTAGGGTTAATCCCCTTTTCTTGGTTTTCAAATAAAATCTTTTGTTTTTGTTTTGTGTTGGTTGGGATCATTTAAGAGGTGCAATAAATATCTGGTTTCTGGCATCTTTTTTCCTTTTCAAATAATTTCCTTTTTCATGTGCACATTAATTCATCTTGGTAACGTTCCCTTCCAATATTACTCTATTTTCAGTGGGAATAATAAATCTTCATATGCTTTCTTTTCGGGGTTTGGTTTGGTTTTATTCACAGAAATTTTCTTGTTTAATTTCAGGTTTGCTTAGATGCAGCAAGAGTTGCAGGCTCAGATGGACTAACTATCTCCGCCCTGGTATTAAGCGTGGTAATTTCACTGAACAAGAAGAGAAGATGATTATTCATCTCCAAGCTCTTCTAGGCAACAGGTAAATTATTACTATAAAATTCTAAATCTCTTTTTTTTTTAAAGAAAAAAAAAAATGGATGGGAAGAATAACTAATAATAATTATAATGAAAATTTTCTTTCCTTTTTTTTTCTCTGCCGTATCCAGAGCTTTACCCTAATTCCTTTCTATTTTTTTGTTCTTATATAGATGGGCTGCCATAGCTTCCTACCTTCCTCAGAGAACAGATAACGACATAAAGAACTATTGGAACACACATCTGAAAAAGAAGCTGAAAAAGCTTCAAACTGGTGTTGATGGCGAGAATCAAGATGGGTTTTCTTCTTCACAATCAGTTTCCAAAGGGCAGTGGGAAAGAAGGCTTCAAACAGATATTCGGATGGCCAAACAAGCCCTTTCCGAAGCTTTGTCTCTTGATAAACCAAACTCTTTAACTGATTCTAAGGACTTTAACCTTTCTAATAATCCTTCTCAATCTCAGTCTCAATCTCAGTCCCAAACTTATACTTATGCATCAAGTGCCGAAAACATATCTCGGTTGCTTCAAAACTGGATGAAAAATCCACCCAAGTCATCAGGCGGCGGAACAAACTCGGCGGAAACAATGACGGATCAGAATTCTTTCAACGTCACGACCACCACCACCGCTGGATCCAGCTCTAGCGACGAAGGTGCAACTACAGCCGAGGGTTTTGACTCTTTTTTTAGCTTCAACTCTTGCAACTCATCTGATGCTTCGGTTGATGAGCAGAACGGGAACTTGTCGTCGGCGACGCCGGAGAACAGCGTTTTCCAAGACGAAAGCAAGCCCAATTTGGAGACGGTGCCTCTCACGTTGATAGAGAAATGGCTGTTGGATGATGCTTCAGGTCAAGCTCATGAAGACCTAATTAACATGTCTTTAGAAGATAGTGCTGCTGCTTTGTTTTGATTCCAAACATTATTAATTTTAGCCTTCTTTTTTTGTTTTTACTTTTTGGTGGATTTTAGGCCTTCGAAACTAGCTAGTAATTAGTTAGTCCTTAAGTGATCTAAAAGCAGAAAGATCAAGGGAAAAAAACTGTAAATTACAAGTATATCCATATTAATTATATGCTATATATTTGCATGTAAGTACTTATAAAAATCACAATAAATTAGAAACCTTTCCTTCTATATATCTTCTATATATCTAATTGGGAACTTTGTTGTTGTTGTTGTGGTTTAGGCCTTATCTTAATGATGAATTTTATTAATAGAGGAATATAATGGAACAAATTTGTTCCAAGAATATATATATATATAGACAATATGTATATAGACAATATATTCAAGAAAAAAAGAAGAAAAACTTAAACTAATTAGAATTAGGGTTTTACTTCCTATTCTTAAATGACCCATTTAGTTAATTAAATGAAACAAATTATAAACCAAATCTATAAAATTTTAATGCAAAATTATTACTAAATCAACCACTCTCATCGAACACGTCAGCCATTGCTTACTCAAAGATCCTCCTAGCTATAGTCTATCAATTCTTTTTTTTTTTTAGGGAAAAGTATCTATCAATTCCAAATTTTAGAACTTAATTACAGAATGAAACGAGTTAAACTTAGGTGTTGAAATATTCATGCTTAAATTTTTAAGTACTTAAAAGGTATTTTGAGTTAGTTATAAGTGGTAAAAATAATTCATCATCTAACTTTTTAGGAAAATACTTTTTGACCCGTCTATCAGTTATCCCGCCTAATAATTAAGGAAATAAATTAATTTCAGTTTTAGTCCCTAATTACAAAAAAGGAAGGTTTACAGGGTAAACCTTTGATTTTAGGGTATTATTGAATAGTGTTTTGGAAATTATGGTAACTTTTTCCAATGCCACTTAAGGCGAGACATTTTGCAGATCAAATAGACGAGTTGTGTAGTATTACTCTAATTTTTATTAAAATTTTGAGAAAATTAATTGTGCGCATTAATTTGTTTATATTTATTACCTGTTTAATTGTGGATGAATAACAGCTCGAAAAGAACTTTACAAGATCGAGAATTATAAAGATGTACTATAATTCATTTTTTGTTTTTTCTTTTCTTGGGATCAAATATACCTTATTTATATTTCGGTGATAAATCATATATGTATAAGGTAGCATGTGGATCAAATTAAAGAGAAAATAGGTATAGCCCCAAATGCAAGTGCAAAATGAATGCTTTATCTATCAAATCCGGCGGTGTTTGAAGAAGAAAATAATGTATCATTATGGTTTAAAGACTTTGCAGTGTCGGCAGGGTTAGTGAATTGCCGGTTGGGGGCCCGATCGAGAAACAAAGTCCCCTGCATTTCTCGGCAACACTTAAATACAGCAGTAATTAAGGTTATCATCAATTCATTTATATATAAGGGTAATTATTTGATATACCGGCGGTGTAAACTTTGGACTCCACAAACAGGTTGTGGAGTTGATACATGTCCATTTTTTTAATTAATTAAGTTTTAAATATTTCAATCTAGTTCCTAAAGGACATATATCACCCTTCAAGACCCGTTCGTAGTCTGCTAAACTCCACTGTTGGTGTATTGTATAATTTACCTATATATAATTACCTTACACTGATATATATAGTAATAATTTATATAGTAATAATTATATATGTATAAATAATTGGAAGAACAATTATATAAAAGATAGATTTTAGGGTGTAGAAACTATATAGAAAGAACATGAAATGCACTTACTTTTCCAAGAAGATCACGATATATATATACTTGGACTTATGGGATAGGACATATAATATGGTCCATCCTATTGGATTATGACTTAACATTAGTGGCAAAATCCCTTTACAATTTTTCCTTGAAAAGAAAAAAGATAGAATACGTGATCATGAATCATATTCATAATCCTATACAATTTTGTAGTAATTTTGATGAAGAAACGTAGTAAGAAGTTGAGTAAGAAGCTTAAGTTACAAAGAACTAAGTCACAGAAAGCTAAGCAGCAAATAGAGGAAGTTGTCGATGATTCTCTTTCAGATGGTGACGTTCGAAATAGAAATCGTATCTTGATAGAGGAAGCTCAAGCAACTTTGGATATTGGGAAAAAGCTTGGCATCTCTTTTGATTGCGATGATAGTGTGATCTTAGAAAAATTTAAGGCTATAGAGGAAGAGAGTTAGTGTCTCTGATTCTTTAATCGTTACCATTGATGAGTTTTTTCATGTTTTTGAGAGATTGGTAATTTTATGGAGTTGTCTGCTGCGAGTAGAGCATCTTTGCAGGAATGGTATTCTTCCTTATGTTGGTTTCACGTGAAGAGTTGATCTTTCAAGTTTGTGTTTGTTGTCTGTGCAGTTTGGGTGTGGATGTGTGAGACTTGTGCCGTGGTTTGGATTAGCTTTTTGTGATGGTTTGGTTTTTGTTATTCTTTATTTTGATGTTTCGTAGTTTTTTCTGCCTGCGGGTTGGTCCTTCTTGCTTGGTCTTGTTCGTTTTGTAGTGATTTGTAATCACTCTTCGATTATCAATAAAATCTGCTTTTCAAAAAAAAAAAAAAGTTTTTTAGAAAAATATCTTTCAAAATTTCTACAATAAAAAGTGCAAAATATATACTAATACTACTTTATTATAGATTATAGATAATCGATCATCATCCTATACAATATAATTTCTAAAACCTATTCATCAATGTAAAAGAAAAAAAAAAGATCCTGCTTTTGTGACTCTATTTGTCCATCTTAAATCTTCTTGATAAACTTTTAGCACATTAGTACCCTCTTACTCTCTTCGCTTATATCCTTCTAGAAGAAGAGCTTTCTATCATTGATATAGAGTGACTGATTTAGAAATCTCTGAAACTGACTCGTATCATAAAATAGACCTGATGTTCTTGGGAGAGAAAAAGTACTAACAGAATTTTACCCATATATACAAGGTTTACAATCTTTAATCTATCATAAGATTCAATATTATTAAAAGACCGAAAAATTCCTCCCTCTTGCTAGCTCCATGTTTTGTTAGAGAAAAAAGAAGTTTTCATCAACAACAAAGGAGTGGTTCAGATGATCCTAATGTTGTTCTTGACCAAGATCAAGATTATTATTTAGTCGATTCAGATGGCTATGGTACTCCGGGTAGTCCTTGTTTTAGTGTTCATTCGTGCGGCACCGATGAAATCAATATGATCCTTGAAGAGGAAGCTAATTATAGATTCTGATGATTCAGACAAGTGTTGTCACATGACTTTGCCTGAGGGTGAATGTGAGAGGTTGGATGATGTTTTTGATTATAATGAGAGCTTGAAGGTTGTTAATGGTCTTTTTTCTACTATCCGGGGCACTGAATCTCCTATTGTTGTTTCAGACTCAGAAATGACTGCTATTCGAATGACTTCTATCAATGAATCTATTGTTGCTTTAGAGTCTATTGTTGATCATACATTGAAAAAACCAAGACGAAGGAAAAAATGTAAAAACCATTATTAGAGCAGCAAAAAGAGTCATGCGAAAGTTAATCATACGATGGTCCTGAAATTAATGAGATTGATAACCATATTTCAGATGATGATATAGATCATCGGAATAATGTACTGAGAAACGAAGCTCGTAAGGTGCTCGAGGTTGGCAAATTGTTAGGTATATCATTTGTTGATGAAGATGAGGTGATTATTAACAAATTAGTTGAATTAGAGGGTTAGGATGGATAGAAGAGATTTGCATTATTTGCTCCTTTCTATTTCTTAGTTGATTTGGGTGTTTTTATGTTGTCTTTTCTCTTATTGGCTTTGTTTCGTTGTCTTCTGTTTTTATGCTTTCTAAGAGAATTATTTTGGAGTTGATGGATTGGAGAAAGCTGGAGATTCAAGATAGGTAGGGGTAATTATTTGTTTTGTCTGAGTAGTGTTGTTATGGTTTTATTGCGTGTTTTTGTAAGAGGTTGTGAGTTGTTTCTCGTTTTGTTTGTTTTTGTTGTTTTGTTGGTTGTGGTTGGTTGATGGTTGAACGGTGTTAGATATACTTACCTTTAGCCTGTTTGTAAGTTGAGTTGGGAAGTTCTGTCAAATTCTGTTCTCCTAAGGCTTTGTTTGTTCTTTACCAATGAGTCTTGTTACCATCAATAAAATATATATTTTTTGCACTGAAAAGTTATTTATATTATATATCAAAATATGGGGAGGATTACAAAAAATTTTACATCAAAATGGTCCTCTGCTCCTGAGGACTATGTACTGCTGAACTCCTAACAAAATGTTTAGAGATTACATCATCCATATATACATCAAGGATGTAATCAGGAGGCAAGAGAAAATGATGTACGTTGTGTTCCTCTATGATCAAGCGCAGCTCTCGCCAATGTGTCAGCAACTCGGTTAGCTTCCCTATAGCAGTGCTGGATATGTACATTATCAAAAAGTGTGATATGCTGTAGATAGGGCTGCAAACGAGCCGAGCTCGAACGAGCTTGAACACGAACTCAGTCATGTTCGCGAACATTTTGCCTTGTTCAAGCTCGGCTCGTGTTCGTTTAAATTTTATAAGACACGTTCGAGCTCGGCTCGTTTATAAAATGCAATGTTCATGTTAGTTTATGTTCGGCTCGGTTAAATGTTCTTGTTCGTGAACAATGAACAAACGGGTTCATGAACACTAATTGAACACGTTCACGAACATATATTAATTTATCAATAAAATAAAAGTTGTTTATGAACAACTTAGTTAAACAATAAACAAGCCATAACTAAACAAACAAACAAATAAATGATTTTAAATGGATATAATAATATTTTTTTAATCTTAACGAAACATAAACGAATTTTAAACTAGTATATATTTTAATGAACAATAAACGAGCTAATAAATGAACATTTATCGAACATGTTTGCGAACATAAACGAACTGAACACTCATTGTTCAAGCTCGGCACGTTTATTAAACGAACACTAAAATTTTGTTCAGACTCATTTATTTTCCAAACAAACGAACATAAACGAGCTTTAACCAAGCTTGTTCACGAGCCGTTCATCGAACATCATGTTCATTTGCAGCCCTAGCTGTAGACATTCTTCAAGCAGCAGCCGCAGCATCGGGTTGTCCACCCTCCTCCTGTAAAAAGAAGATACCACAAAGAGAGAGTCAGTTTCAACAACAATGTTAGTGAGGTGTAAATCCTTTGCCAGTTTAAGACCCTCTCTTCACAGCCTAAAATTCAGCAAGATTGTTAGTAGTATAACCAATATACTGAGAAAAAGCAGCAATAAAATTCCTGGATTTATCTCTAAGAATCCCACCAGCCCCTGCCCTGCCTAGATTTGCTTGTGATGCGCCATCTGTATTCAATTTGATCCAGTTGACACTTGGGGGGGTGCCAAGAGATAGATAGAAATTGGGTACTACCTGATCTAATAGATTGATTAGTATGAACATCAACAGAAATGGACTTAGCTTTATAAAAGATAGAATGTAATTCTATTGGTTCATTTGAAAAGAGAAGAATTTCTAGCTTTCCAAATGTACCATAAATAGAAAGCAAAGAAGGAAATAAAAGAAATATTAGAAGAAGATTGTAAGGACATAGAAACATGTTTCCATCTGTATAAGAATAAAGCAATATTGTGAGTGTTTGGCTGCCAAAAGTTGAATTTGTCTTGAAAAAGATTGCTATAAGATGAACAAGACTTGAAGATGTGTTGTATATCCTCGACCTGTCCACAAAGATGACAAGAATTGGAAGAAATAATATTTCTATTATGGAGAAGGGAGGCTGTAGGAATCCTTTGATGAGCAACCAACCACAAAAACATTTTAACTCGAGGTAAACAGTTTGCTTTCCATATAGACATCCAAGGAAGAGAGGGGCGTTGGGGTTGGTGATACCTGAAAAACAGCCAATTATATGTGTTTTTAACACTGAACCTTGAAGAATTGGAAGGACCCCTATAAGAAGTGGCATTGTCACAGCTAGATGTTATAGGGATGACAGTTATTCTTTCTATTAAAAATGGGGTGAGAAGATGTTTTATTTCAGCAAGGTTCCAATTTAGTGTATTTTGATTGATGACTTCTTTGACAGTAAGATTACACTAAGATTGAGGGATATGATCAATATGAGAAGCAATACAGGAACCATAAAACCACATATCATTCCAACAATTTAGGGGGTTGTCAAAATGAATCAACCATGATAGGCCTTCTTTGAAGTCCTGTTGAATAGTGAGGAGCCCTTTCCAGAACCAAGATGCCCCAGGTTTATGGTTTTGAATTTCAAGCAGATTTGGATGAGGGAAATGTTTAGCTTTTAAAAGAGAGACCCAAAGATTTATAGGTTCAGAGTGAATTTTCCAAGCTATTTTGAGAAGGAAAGCTTTATTGCTAAGATATAAGTCTCTAATTCCTAAGCCTCCAATCTCTTTTGGAAGAATCATTGTTTTCCAACTCACTAGATGAGTACTTCTAGTAAAGGCAGACTTATTCCACATAAAATTGGAAGCAAGGGAATGAAGTTGTGAAATAGTACCTTTGTGAATCTTGAAAGATGACATGGCATAAAGGGGCAAACACAGAGTTAACAAGAGTCAGCTTAATTGTTGTAGATAGGAGATGATTATACCATTGGTCTAAATTTTGCTTAGCCTTTTCAACGAGGAAGAAGAATGTTTATTTGGAAACTCTACCAAAAATGAGGGGAAGTCCTAGGTATTTGTCTTTACAAGTTCTGTTAGAGATGCCAATCAAAGCCGAGCATGATTGTTTAATATGAGAGGGAGTATTAGGAGTGAAGATGATTGAAGATTTATCAAAGTTAATGCATTCTCCTGAGGCTGAACAGAAAGTTTCTAAAACTGTAGAAACATTGTTGACAGAAGAGGAAGTCGCTCGGCTAAAAATAAAACAATCATTGGCAAAACAAAGGCAAGGAACAGGGCGGCCATTTCTTGAAGCTTTGACAGGTTTGATGGTTTGGCAGACAGTTTGATAAGTGATCATCCTAATCAAAACTTCATTACACAATATAAAAATGAAAGGGGACATAGGGTCCCCTTGCCTAAGGCCTCTTGAGGGGAGGATAGTCTGAGAAAGTTCCCCATTAATTAAGACTTTAAAGCTAATAGAAGATATGCAAGCAAGAATATAGTTAATCCATTTGGGAGGGAAGTTATGTCTTTGAAGAGTATTCGCAATGAAAGACCATTCTAGCTTATCATATGCTTTTTCAAAGTCAAGTTTTATGGCCATCGAATGCAAGATTTCATGAGTAATTATAGTGTTATCAGATATTTGTCTTCCTTGCACAAAAGCATTTTGGTAAGGACCTATGAGATCAGGGATAATTTTCTTAAGCCTTGAGGTAATAATGTTAGAGATAATTTTATAGACAATATTACGCAAAATTGGGTTGGGTGGGATTGGTTGGGTTGATTGATCGGATGTCATGGTGTAGGAAGGGAGCCGAAGAAGTGGAGCTGGTTTGGTAAGGAACAATAGTAGAGGGATTAATATATTGTGGTTGGTCTGAAGGTATGGAGGCGGTGAAAGAAGTGGCGCTGGAGGATTTTGAGCCGGTGGAGGAAGAAAGACTGGGAGAAAGCATACTGGTGACAAAACTATTTTTTGACTGTGTGTCCATTTCTGGTCGGTGAAAATCTGAAATTCTTGCAGTAATTCTTGTGAAATTTTGGTTGAAGAACTGGGCAGTGCATGCTGCTATGTAATATCCATCTCCATGTCACCTGGCAAAGATCCAGAAAAATCAGTTAGAATATTTGCCTCTTCTAAATCTGCTAAGACAGAAAAAGAATTAGAATTAGATGAACTCGAGATTGGGTTATTTTTAATTTCTGAAGACTGGCCCAATTTTGGTTGCCAATGTTGTTTGGATTTGGTTTTGGAATTTGGGCCTTGGTTGTCCACATAAGTTCTATTTTGGGTCTCTTGATTTCTTGGGTTCTGAACTGGGCCGTGGGCTTCCTTTGTTACAGCTAGGGTTTCTTCTTCTCTTCTTGGTTGGCGCCGTCGTCTTTGAGTTCTCTCAATGAGCCGCCACTCCTCCGTGGACTTCAACTTTTCCGGCGATGTTGAGACATTTGGGGACTGAGATTTTTCTGAAATTAGATTCTTAGCACAGCTTTGCCTCTTATGTCCAATTTGACCGCAAGATAAATAGAAGGCTGTTTTCACTTCATAACCGACTGGTTGGTTACTTCCTTCGATTTCGATTGAACTCGGAAAAGTTCTTCCCAACTCAACTACAACATATATTCGGGCATATTGCGTCCTTGATGTAGCATTTGTGTGCACATCGGCTTTGATCGGAGTGCCAATCATGGATGCAATTTTTTGGAGCACTACTATGTCGTAATATTCGATTTGGAGCTCCGGTAGTTGAACCCAAATCGCCATAGTTGCAGGGAGTTGATTTGTAGAAGCTCTGAAATTAGGAACCCAACGTTGTACCGAGAGATATCGATAATTTAGGAACGAGGGCCCTCCAGCAATAGCAACATAATATTCCTCTGGTGATTGGAATCTAGCCAAAAAGAATTCATTACCAAGATCTGAGACCTGAAAAGCAGACTGCACTTTCCATAGCCTCTTTAGGCGCAGTTGCAGATTAGAAAAACGCAAAGATCCACCTATTAATTTGAGGATAAGAGAGTTACGCTAAGGCTTTCTGATTCTGTTGCGTTCTTTTGGTGTGAGCCGTAGTGTGAACTGTTTATTCCATCCATGGTTACATCGCTACTCTCTTCCTCTTTGTCGTGATTTGTGGGCTGTTCAAACCAGGAGTGGAAATAGATATGATTTGAGAATTTTAGGAGCTTTTGTTTATAGGAAAATGGTTGGGCAGGTTTGTTTAAAGCCGGATTTTGCGCGGGGTCACCTGGATCTGGGGGGATTTGTGATTCAGGTGAGGAAGGGTTTCGAACAGATGGGGCTGGGAGAGAATTCAAATTTTTTTTTGTTTCAACCATCAATAAAATATTTATTGCCTTTAAAAAAAACAACAAAGGAGTGGTTGATTCAAAAATCTCGGTGGCTAGTGTGGCTACCTCATGCCTTACACATACCTATAATGTTCCTTGACAAGGAGAAAACACTATTGACAAAATTTCACCCGATAAACCAACTCTAAAAATACTCGAAACGCAAGATTGTCAACCTTATTTTGTTAAATATTTTTTAATATTGTTTTCTCCATGCATGTCAATAAAACCCTAAACTTCACATATCTATATACTATCCTAGAATTTTATTTAATTATGAAATGATAAAAAGTAAAATTTGTTTATACCCTAATTTACAATTTGGGTAAATTTGTAAATGAACTTATATAATTAAGATGTGTGGCTAGGATTTCATTTAAAAAACCTAAGCATGATAAGATTCAGTGCCACCATAATTCTACGTCAAATAGGAAAAGGCTTTGTTTTCATAATTATGGACCGAAATTTACTAAATAATAATTATTTTCATAATTATTATTATTATTATTATTATTATTATTATTATTATTATTAAAGGAGTTAATCACGACGTGATAAGAATTTAAGTCATGCTGCACAACCGTCAGATTCAGTAAGGATTTAATCCTTCAAGTGCAGTAATCATATATGACTATGTGAAAAACATGAGATGAAATATCTGACTTGGAATATGAGGCATATCTGACATCGTTTACAATCTGACATCATGGTTGAGCCGCCCATAGCTTCTGCTGCACAGTCTTAAAATGTGGTCAGATATCAACTTTTACATATTGTTTAGTTAATTAAGGACATTTTGGGAGGAAAGCCAATTTCACTAAGTAGAGCATGCCGATTTCAACTATGACCTTTCTTTCACAATGTTTCCTTAGGCTAGTCGAATACTTCTGGTGAAATCTTGGCTTAACCTGAGTTAGTTTAACTTTTTCGCGATTTTCAATTAAGGACATGAGCTCGTAAAAGGTCAAATTCAAGCACGACCTGGCGTCATTTGCATGAATCCATGTCCATAACGTCAAATAAGGGTTTGTGGCTAGTCATTTTCGTGCCCTACCTTATTTGACCTTTTTTGGTAACTTTTACAAGTCTTTCAATTAAGGACAAGTGACTTTCTACCCCGGTTTAGGCCATTTTCTTAGTTGATCTTCATTATTTTCGAATCATAGGCTAAGTTTAGTTAAGTTATTGATATTTTCGTGGCTTAGCAGTTCAAGGTTGAAGTCAGGCATGTTTTGGTTGTTTCGTCATCAGATCAGTTACATTGTGCAGCATAAAGCAGCCCAGGATACGCATAAATGCGCCAGGCAGGTCAGGTATCCGGAAGTCATATGAAGTTCATCACGTAGTGTAGTGTAGTTTCACATGGTATGTGGCATTGGAAGGCATGTCAAGTCAAAACAATAATTTCCTTGAAGTTTCCCTGATCGCCAAAGAAGGAAGTGAAGCAAGATAACAATGTCAGATTGATGTACTTGACATCAAATACTTGGTGACTAAGTAGAGACAAGCCGTTGCCCCACTACTCCAAGCCCATGCCACCCCCTATAAATAAGGACCTCCTCCACCAGTTTTCAACACGCTAAAAACTTGCTCCGTGCGAAAACTCAAGCCCTGTGCTTTTTCTATCAAATTCTCTGCAGCATTCCTACTATTTTTTCTCTGTTCATGACAAGTTCATACTTGTTCTTCATGTTTCCTTTATTTCAATCTTGTCTCCGGACGTTAAAACGCTTGTAACCCGTTATAAGCCTTTTAATAACAATCTACTTGTTATTTCTCACTCTTTTCAATAAAGAACGACCTTAGAAACATTTATTTGAGAAACAGATCTGGGATCGATGATTTAAATGTTTCGGTGTGACTTTGATCTAGTCCCACAATTCACTCGCACTGATCTTTAATTCGCTGCATACAGCGACAACTTCAGGTTTCTGTAATCTTTATCAATTTCAGCAAATTGACTGGCACGCCCTGCACTGTCGTTTAGTTTTACTCGCGAAAACTCTCAAAGAGAAATTTGGCGCAGCAAAATTAAAAATAGACTCTTCCTCCCTCTCAACAATAGTAAGAAGAAGGAAAAACGCTGGTTAAAATTTGAAAAACTATAATGAAAAATTTAGTACGGCTTTGTTCAGCTGAAAATATTATTCATTTTCATTCTGTAAAGAAGTGATATATGTCTATTTAATGGAAAATATGAACCCACATTTTAGAAAATGAAACAAATTTCGTGAATGAAATTAGAAAATGTTCTCAACTAAACATATATAGCTTAAAGTTTTTTTTTAAAGACAATTTATTGATAAAAAAGCACACAAAGATATATGTGAAAAAGTTCAAAGTAACAAAGCTGGTAACAGGCCAACTACAACCCAAAACAAAAAGCAAAATATTAAAAGCCACCAAGCAAAATAACTGACTATAAAAATTAAACAAAAACCACAGCTCGACCTTCCCTTTGCAGCTCAAAAAGTTTTGAGAAGTTAGATATTATTTTTTGATAATTGAAACTACTAGGAATTGAATTCTAAATACTCAAACTAAGAGTCCAATTAACACGGCCCTACTACTAAACCAAATATTTGATGGCTTGAGAACTTAGTAGCCAAATTATACTGCTATATATAACCAAATGTCCAGTTAACCCTCTCTCGATATAGCAGCCTATGAAGAAGTTAGAATATCATTGGTAACCATAATAATTGTAAGCAAAAACGGAAAATCTTACTTTGAACAAATAATACCGATATATTTATAACCAAACCCTCTCTCTTTTCCTCCCCATGACACACCGTTGGTTAAAAAAAAACTCTCTTCATTAATATATAATATATTCCCTCTGTTCCTTTTTAATTGTCTCTTTCCCTTATTCCTTTTTAATTGTCCCTTTTCTTGTTTTCCAGAAATATCCTTCTTGAAACATGCATTTAATTAAAAGATCAAACATGCATTTAATTAGAAAGAAGCAATGGCTTAAGGGTATTATAGGAAGATTAAGTGAAATTGTAATAGAATTTAGGAAACTAACTAAATTTAACTACTTTTCTTAAAGAAATAAATTAGTTAAAAGAGACAATTAAAAAGGAACAGAGGGAGTATTTATTTACTCACTCATTTAAGGTATTAGAAGGAACAGATTAATACTATAGCAAATCCCAATTGACTGGCTCACCGAGTTGGACTGAAAATGTAAACCATCTAATAATACTGTTATTCAATTTGAATGAAAAATCATCCTTAACTATGATGTTGAAATCTGAAATTAAAAGCAATTGTGACAGACCGTTCTAGAGTTGTTGAACATAATACCAAAGAGAAGTCAGCATAAGCACACCCTTTATAATATAGTAATTAATTAGATAAGCAAACTGCAAAACAATTATTATAGTAAAGTAATTAGTTCCTCAAACTATTATTATAGTAATTAGTGTGTGTCAATATAGTATATATATAAAAAATGACTACTGTCACATTTCTGGCATATGAATTTTGACATTCAATTTTTGTAATTAAGTTTGGTTCATTTCAGTTTAAAAGCGTCTACCCGCTCCTCTCTACCCTTCTCCCTCTCCCCTTCTCCCTCTCTCTAGTTCTCGTTGGTGTTTCGATTCCTCCTCCTCCTCCTTGGTTGTCACGTCAATGGGGAGGAGGAGGATTTGGTTTTTATTGTCAATAAGGGATTCAGATCTACAGATCAATCCAGTTTTATTTGAGTTTGTTTTGAGTCGGTTTGAGTCAGTTTGTTTTTTTAGTCAGTTTCGAGTCTAGTCTCAGTTCTTTTTGAATCTGAGTTATCAGTCTGAATTTTATGATAGTTTTAAGCATGATCAACCTTTTATTTATTCAGATTTGTGGTAAAATCGTTGTAATCCTTTTCTTTTGGGTGCCAAGGAAGAGATCTGTTCATCGAATCAATCACTTGATCATCGTTGATCAAAGCTTTTTGTTTGGAAAAACAAGCGACAACGATGGGATAATGGACGTGATAGCGAGACATCAACATGATTAACGACAGATGTTTTAGATTTTCAAGGAAGATCCAGTTTTTCCGATGCAAAAAGTAATCGATTACACAGTTTTTCTGAGATTTGATGTAATGAGGGATGATATTCCTAAAATTATTGTAAAATCAGTTACATAAATGAAAGTTATCTATTTTTCAAAAAAAAATATAGTATATATATATAGGGTATAATTTGCCATATATATATATATATATAAATTTCGAGCTTCTTCAGATTGTTAAGGGGGAAAAGTTATATGAGAACATCTATTTCAGAGAATATACCAAATTAATCAAGGTTGTAGCGTATAATTTTTTTGAGTTATAGGAGTACTAATTAATTTTATATATATATATATATATATTATATATTAGAGTTTATCTGATTCAAATTCTAAGGTGAAATTCAAGGAATTAATTCTGATCACTACTGATACACACATTATACCCTTCTTTTTTTGGTAATTTTAGACGATTTTTCATTAACCCTCGAACCCCTTGCCTTAGATTTAAAAGCAACCATCTAACCATCAAAATAAAAGGAGAACTGGTGATACACACAGAATGTATTAAACCTACTATTAATTTTATAAGCAAAACTTTCATTGAATGCCACATGGCATTAGGTTTTTTTGACAAGTGTCAATAATTAATTTTTTAATATTTTGTTTATTATATTTGTATTTATTTAGTTTGGAAAAATCAAAAGACATTCATCCCCTTTTCCTATATAAAATGAATTAATCAAATAATTATAAATTAATTATAAATTTGTTATGAATATACATGTATATTGTGGATGTCCATGAATCTAAAATTAAAGCATGGATAAGATTAATAACTTGGTTCATTCATACATATATACCTATGTACTAAGTTCATCCTCTTATATTTATGGTGATGTATCTATATGCCTATAATACACCACTTACTTTTTGTTATGGAATAGGATGAATAAGAACAATTTCTCCCCTTTTTCATATTTTCTTCTTCTCCATATTCTATTGTCTCTCTATTCTCTTGTCTTTTCCATACTTCAATTTTCTATTCTCTTCGTTTGTTTTGTTATCATTTCACAACAAAAATTCATTTCTTAACTGAAATTTTCTTAAAAGAATTTATAAAATAAAACAGCCGCTCGCGAAGCGCGGCCGGGAAATTCTAGTAATAATTAACTTGATCTATTTTATATGTGTAAATTTATTGCTGCTAATAAATTAAATTGTTCTACACATATATACGTACAATTAATATAATTAAGAAAAATCCAGTCCAATTGTAGACTGGAATTGCATTGGAAATATGCAAAAATACCCTCTTTAATGCAATACATGTGAAGGGTTTGACTTTTTTTACCTGTTTTTTTTTTTAAATTAACTGCTTGAGTACATGACATATATATACCTACTTTCTCACAAAATTTTGCACATGAATTTGCCCACATGAATACAAATTTTGCACATGAATAACATATTAGCATTACCTCTCCTCTCCTCTACCTGATCTAATTTGTCAAAGCATTGGAAAAACCTTTCTTTTTTTACGCTTTTTGTTACTTTCCGAATTCCGTAGGAAATAGAAATTAATTTGGGTTATAGCTAGGAATCTTCTATTGAGAGACAGTTTTAGTTTAGATGCATGTGCATGCAAGAAAGGTAAATGTAGAGATCATGGGATTAAGCTGGCCCTGCTGCACAACCTCACGAAAGCCCATACTTATTTCCTTCTCAAAAAATGATTAACAGCTAGCCTTGTTTTTTTTTTTTCTTTTTTTTTTTTTTAACCATGCTGATCAACACTCAAAAAGTGATGCTTTTCTTCTCTTTTGGGACCATATACTATATACTAGTATATATCTTTGCGACGATGGAATTTTTCTACCATAAGACAAAAGCATGTGCATCCTAGACAGGTCCTCTATATATATTACACCTAAAAGCTCAAACTTTGTTTTATGTAAAGATTTTGGCAAACATCCATGTCTTTACTAATCAAGATTATTGTATATTGGTCCCCTAGTCCTAGTGGAAATCATTCCTGGATCGAAGTGCATATTGATTGAGAGAAATAAAGACGGATCAATATTTTTTACCCACAATTTGTTGATCCATCAAAAGCACGCGTACGCCATTAATTAAAGTTCTTCATTCTTCAGGCCCCACTGTTTCTTCATGAAAAATTGTTCAAGTTGATTTTTTTCTAGTTTTAATGAAATCCAAAGTCACAGAGCTAAAATATCTCATACTCCTTCTTTAGGATCTGATTTATCTACATATTATTTGAATATCCTCTGAAAATTACTAAAGGCTCTCATCAACTTTTAACGTCGGATAACCCTTTTCATCACGCTAATTTTTCTCTTTTCTCACTTGGAATTTAATAAAGACTCCTTTTAACTTTCGATGAGGGACAACCTTTTCGCCCCTATTCGTCTTTTTTCGCTTGGTCAATTACCTAAAAATATATAGCATATGTTATTTGAATAGATATATGAAATTACTAAAAGCTCCAATCAACTTTTGATGTGGTGTAAGAGAATTACCTCATTTTCGTCTTTAACCACTTTTTTTGGACTAAAAGCCCCAACCAACTTTTGCTGTGATGTAAGAGAACTACCCCATTTTACCCCATTTTCGTCTTTAGCCACCTTTTTTTATGACCCCTTTCTCCACTTTTCCCCTGGCAAATTACTGATAAGGACAGTATTTTCCATTGCCTTTCCCTCTCTGTTGTCCATTTCTGTAATTTCTACGCTATGTTTGATTCCGGTTGCGTTTTGGCATTGCTACTGACAAATCCCAATATTGTAGGTAATTGAATCCTAATGCAATTGTGGTTCTTCATCAAGCTGATATTGGGGAGAATTTCAGACTGGATAATCATGGTAAGTAGTTGATTGATTACATCCTTTTAATTGCTTAGAGTTGTAGCCCTTTCATGTGGTTTGTGGTACTGATCATCTTCTTTCTACAAGTTTTTTTTTTCTCTCTCTCTCTAAGTTTAGTTTAGGTTCATATTTTGTATTGTGAATGGCTTAAGCTGAGGAAATGCTTGGGGCAAGGATCCTGATGTTTTAACCCTTACTAAATTTTGACTTTTTTTTGGCCAGATACTAAATTCTGACTTGACCTATCAAAGTTCAGCATAAATCAGGAAAATGCACTCTTACAACTTGGTTTCATCTCAAATTGTGTAATTTTATGGCTGTAAAAGTTCAATACTAAGCAAATATACAACTTTTGATTTTAATAATACATTCTCTGCTTTGGTGTTACGATGGTCTCTTTTGGTTACTTGATCAAGGCTAAAGAGCCACTCAAAGGTCTTTTTATTTGTGATGTTGCTGGAGAAAGTTTTGGGAGTTCAAATTCCAGTCATGTCTTTATCTCTACTTCAGAAACTTCATTGAATTGGTATTGTAGTTGTTTGTTTGGTGTGGAAGTTCGTTAGTTTAACTTGAGAAGATAAAGAAAAAAATATCTCTTTTTAGTGTCTTTCAAAGTGAATTTTAGTTTTCAGTTGAGAAGATTATCAAAGATTGTATATATATTTGAGATTGAGTTGAGATTGGTTTCGATTTGCTAAGTGTTCTGTATTTTGTCTTTCGTTAAGAGATATAATAGACAATAAACCAAAAGCAATCGGAGTTTTTGGAATGTTTCGATAGATTGAATATTTTGTTCTTGATTAGGAAGTTAGATTGGCCGGTATTGTTGAAAGAAGAGTTCAATTTGTTAAGTTTCTGAAGGCTGATCTAAATTAAAAGTTAAGATTAAAGAACTGAACCATGAGATTTGGTGAATCCATTTATCTTTGATTGGGAGGTAGGTCTGAAACTTAAAGGGATGTTTTATAAACAGAGACAATTGGGTTGAATGAACGTCCCAATAACCAGATAAATATTTTCTAAAGTGTTTATAATGAGAACAATGGTTAATAATATGATCAAAATCTTCAACAGGCTGACAATGATGATATAGATTAGAATCAATGATATTCCTTTTGAGGAGGTGTAAAGCAGTAGGTAATTTATCATGCGCAAGAAGCCATATACAGAATTTAACTTTTGCAGTCACTTTAATCTTCCAAATGTAGGCAGTGCAGGATTTAAATAATGAGGAGAAGTGATCGGTCGTTGAACAAACCATAAGACAAATCCCCACAAACCAATAACTATTAGCTAGGGCAAGTAGGAGTCGAATCCACAGAGAAAGTGGGAGCAAATTAAAGCCAAATTATACTAAAGAAGATCTTACCAAAGGGGATTTTATGGGTTTTCAAATAATTAAACTAAACAAGGAAAACAATAAAAGAAAGATAAACTAAAGATCTAGAGAATAGTTTAAGAAAACAATTGATTAAAAACATACTTCTTCTCCTTTAGGTAAATATTTTGATCAAGTAAATCATGGATCACAGACACAAAACATGAATTTGACTTAAATTGCAATCAATTAAGTATCATGAATTATTCCAAATCGATATATAGCCTAAGACATAGACATCAATTTTCATTAGAACAAAGCAATCCTCTTAATATCTTAAACAACTCCATTTGAATAATTGGTATATGATCGAGCCAAAAACAACCCTATTTTTATGGCTATTTTACTATGTTTTTGGGTCTATTTATGCTCTAATTTGCCTTATTTTGATGATATTTGTGTTTTTAGTCTTCATGAGATGTGAAATTGGAAATTGTTAATTTTCACTACTTTTGGAGCTATTTTGATGACTTTTTACACATATATGAGTAAAGTAATTTTGAGTATGGATTTGAAGATGCAAAGTTCGTGTTTTGAAGATTTTTTGAAGATAATTTGACGATTTGAAGATCGTTGAAGAATTATTTCAAGGGGTAAGAATTGAAGATTGGAGCTTAATTGCGAATGATTGAAGACAAGCCCAGAAGAAGCCTGGAAGATATGGAGTTTTGGATATTTTATATGGGACAATACTCAGCCCATATAAGGTCATAATTGGAGTTAAAATCCCAATTTATGCTCCACAAATCCGAAAGAATATCCAAATCCCGTAATTTCCCGCAACTAGTCCTATTTGGATTAGGATTCAGCGCAATCTTGATAGAAAGGCCATAACTTTCTGCTCAGATGTCTGTTTTAGGCCCGTGAGTACCCGTTAGAAAGCTAAATCCGAGATCTACAACTTTTCTTTGAAACCCAAAGCCCAGTTCTGCCATCTTGAGATCCGAATTTTCAATGAAAGTTTCTGCACGATTCCGGAAAATTCCAGGACCCTATTTTGACTTGGATTCTACTCTAGGAAGACTTTTAATCCAACTTGGAGACCAAGTTAGACCCTAAACCGTCCTAGATTATCATCCTAAGTCTAATAGGAGTTTTGAAGTTATTTTCCACTATAAATAGCCACCTTAGGTCTAGGTTTTTTGTATTGTATTCTCTCTTTAGAAAATATTGTAGTTTAGTTTGAAGATTTGGAGGAGATAGCTTACGAGCCGCCGTCCCCTCTTCTTCCTCATCCATAGATAAGTTTTCTTCTTCTTATTTGTGGATGGTCACTCAATTTATGAGTGAGTAATCCTTTTCTTTTCTCCAATGTAGAATTTAATTGATCTCTTGACTTATATCATGGTGAGATTTTGTGCTTATATATGAGAATTGTTTTGGGTATTTCTTAGATCTTTGTTTTAATCCTATGTTGCTTGTTTTGATGGGTTGGAGTCGACACTGCCTTGATAAATTAGGTTAACATTAGCTAGATTAAGTCTAGAATTAGAACCTCAGATTTAATCATATGTAGCAATTGGATGAGAGTTAGACCTCCTTCCAAGAGAGATAAGAATCAATGACCAAGAAATTACTTGTTGTGCTTGTTAATAAATTACTTGTACTTAATGTTTTATTCCTAAACAATCTTTAAGCCCTAGAACGATAATTGATTGTTGAAAGAGTAAAATGGGTAGATTAAGCCCTAGAACGGTAAATTTATCTAATTAAGGTAATTTAAGATTTAAATCACCAAGCTATCCAAGGTTTTCATAATTATTAGATATCAATGATCCATGTTATTTAAGTCAAGAGGGAGATTAATTCTATGTTGAAGGGTTTTCTTTAATTGTTTTCTTATAAAATTCATTGCTTTTTAATTAATTGTTTTCTTAAATTTTCTTAATTGCTTTCTTAGTTAATTTTATAGTTTCTAGATTTAATTTTAAACTCTTTCCCAAAATTCTCTCTATTTTATTTTGTTTTAAGAAAAAGAATAATAATCAATCTCTATGTGGGTTCGACCCCTACTTGTCCTAACTATTCTTAGTTAGTAATTGTTGGGATAAATTTTATTTTATGGTCATTGACGACATGATCATAATTTTGGCGCCGTTGCCGGGGAGATTGTGTTTTATTTTCTTTTTCTTTTCCTTTTTCTATTAGATTTGCGCTTAATCATCTTTGTTCCAATGGCGCAACCACAAATGTTACGGGAGCTGAACTTCAACAGCAAGATGCCGCCGCTTTGCATTGATTATCCTACTTTCACTACCGAAAAACAGTGAAATAACGGCGTTTTTTTTTACATATAGACGCCACTATTTAAAATAACGGCGTCTGAATAGGCGCCGTCAAGGTCGCCGTTATACAAAATGCCATTATTTTGCGGCGTCATGGTCTCAAACGCCGCTATTTCATAACGGCGTCTAAACGCCGTCATATAGAGGCGTTTAGACGCCGTCATATAATTTTTTCGAAATCACTATATTTTTTTGAAAAAGGAAATATAGCGGCGTCCATCTGAAGACCTTTATGAAAAACAATACTTTTTTAAATTAAATTTTGCGGTATTTGGTGGCGTCTAGACGCCGCTACCTTTAGACGTTTATGGAAAAATAATACTTTTTTGAAAAGCATATTGCGGCGTCCGGACGCCCCTATTTGGCGGCGTCCAGACACCCCTATTTCGCGGCGTCCAGACGCCACTATTTGGGGGCGTCCAGACGCTGCTACCTGCAATTTAAAAAACATATTAGTTTTGGAAGCAGTTAAATATAGCGGCGTTTGTTTCTTTAGACACCGCTATATAAGGGCAGTTTGTTCTTTAGACGCCGCTATATAAGGTATACCCCAAATCAGGATTTTTATTTATAGGAAAATTTAGGGTGGGTGGGAGTTCTTTCTATAGAATAATAGCACAAAATATAAAATATCAGAAACTATAATTGAAACGAAATTTTGAATAATCACACTTAATTACCAAAGGAAGTTTATTACATTACATCCACATGGTATTGAAAGTAGCATATATATACACAATTTCAGTAAAAAACTCTATTGTTCCAGTGTTACATCAACCACACATGATTAAAGTAATTAAAGGAATCAAAAGAATCATATTGTATTTACTTGTTTACCACAGCGTGATTGTGCACTGGAAATTGAAGTATTGACAAAAAAATTACCATCATCGCCATCTCCATCGTCACCGCCACCGCCACCGCCACTAGTATTCACATTTTGAGTGCCCTACTAAAAAAATATAAGAGTTATAGCACTAAATTAGAAAATCAGTTTAGGGTCAAAGACTTTTACATACACTAAATAATGAGAAAATGGAAATCTCATTACCTGTGGCGTACTCTTCGTCACAACATCTATAGAATTTGGGAATTTTTGTGCAACAATCATCATGAGCTTATCTAATTTGGAGTTCATTCGAGCATTTTCAGTAGTCAAACGATCAAGCTGCTCTCTCTCCACTCGTCTCTCCTCTTCAATTTGCGCAATCTTTTGTTGATTTTGTAATTCCCTTCGCTACACACAAAAGACAGAAATAACTTTAAATAAAAGTCCTAACAGCCCATGTCCAATCAAAATGAGAAAAACGAACTCCTTTATTGTAATATCCAGTTTTCATCAAATTATAATGTAAAGCAATTTAAATTTCGAACCTGCATTTCTTCTCTTAGCTGCTGAACCTCTGATGAAGAATTTCCCTTTGAATAGGCCGTGAACAAATGAGCATTGTCTTTAAAGACGTCTTTTGGTGTGACACCCAATCCAAGACATCTGACTCGACCAGGTTGTTCTTCCCCTAACACCTCAACCAAAATTCTGCTTTCAACTTCATCCTTTGACAAATTCTGTGTATCCTCCGTAGATGCGGATGTCCGCAATTCGTCTATCCTTTTCTATTATTATAACAATTACAAACCACATGTCAGAGCCACTTGCAAAGAGAAATAATACACATTAAATGACCACAATTGCTTCATTTAGAATTGGAAAACTCACCATAACTTCCCCGACTTTTTCGTTTACGGGTGCTCCATTTCTTCTTGTATGCGTCTTCCTGAACACGTTGAGACGCCCAACATCTTCTCCTTTTTTCCTCTATAAATAAATCAAAGAAGAATTTGCATGTCATAGGAGAAAACAATTTAAATAACTTGTTTAAATTTGTAGAAAAAATGTAGCAGCAGCAACCAAGATTAATATTTACATTCTTTAAAATCGCAGCAATTCTAAATTACTTACCATCTCATTTCGCAGTCTCGCAAAGCTTTTTGAGCCTGTCGTGTGAAGATTATGTTGACATTCTCGGCTCTCTTTCCTACTTTTGCCTTTTTCTATTAACAAAAATTCATAACGTTAATATATCAACTTACCTAAGAATAATATGGCAACAAGAATGCACTTTTTCTACAAATTTAAATAGTAATAAGATGTACCTTTCCTTTTGTTGAGTGCCAATATTCTGCGATGGGGTCAAAAAGGTATGCGGGTATCTTTGGATCTCGCACAGCTTTCATCGCAGGAAGTGTATCTCTATAGAATTCTTTCTTCAATTTATGCCTGTAGTCCCTCCACTTTTTTCCCATATTCATTTCTAGCCATGGGTGTGTGTCACAGTCAAAGCGAAATCTTGTCTGAAAACATAAACAATAATGCAGAAAAATCAGATTAACATTACGCATTACACTTTGAATTCAAATATGGAACACAAACACAAGTTAGAACTCTATTTGGAAAGATGAAAAATAAGTTACATACCTTAACAAACTCGACCGCTCTTTCTTTGACAGTACGATCAACGGTATTCCATGGCTTTGGACTCATTGGAAGTCGTACGTGATCCCGACCCAACTTCCTTAAAAATCCTCCAAGGAGTTTGCTTTCATCTCCAACAGGTTGCTTCAATTCATTGCCTTTAATAATAACTCTGTAGGGAGGCCTTTCGGTCCAGAGCTTATTCAAATTTGTTTTTACTTGTTTCTCCACTCCATTGTCGTCAACAACTATAATTAAAAATGAGTTAATAAATTATAAAAAAAAAGTTACAGAAAAAAAAATTTGAAGTCAAATAGATTATAGTTTTAGTCGAATACCTGTAACGGTCGTCATATAGTTTGAATCAACCGGCTCAGAGAGTTCAGAAGTGGCATCACGACTGGTGCTCGGTTGAGAATTATTAGCAGAAACCCCCGCTTCGTTAAGCGCAGCCGAACCGACCCGAGGCGGAGTCGGAGGATCCACTGTTGGGGTCGAAGTGGGAGGATCCACTACTTGGGTCGCAGTGGGAGGATCCACTTCTGAGGTCGAAGTGGGGAGGGCCGGAACAGGAACATCCTCTCCATTTCCAGCCTCAATGGGGTCGTCATTTGCAGCCTCAATTGGGTCGTCATTTGCTGCTGAATCCCTGATGCCAGTAGTTTTTACTCGACATTGGTGCTGAATTGCTTTCTTCGAGTTTATTATAGAAGTTGAACCTTCCGGTTTTTTCCTCTTCAAATAACCTTTGGGTTTGCTACATAGTAGACAAAAAACCAAATTAGTTATTGAAACTACATATGGAATATTAAAACTTCAATCAAAACAAATGACGATTTCTTACGAACCTTGTATTGTAGTTTTGAATATTAACAATTATCCGGAGATGAAAGTTTCCAGCTAGTTTGTAAGAGAGAAATGCCTGGTTAAGATGTAACAGAAAGTGATTAACAAAGTTGCATCTTTTTCCTACAGTTACATTAACAAAAAAAAAAGAATTCCTTACAAATAATAAGAAAAAAATGATGTTTAAGTCATACAGTACAAGAATAGATATTCAGAACATGTTGCAAACAAGAACAGTCTTATCAACCTTTCTAGAATCGGATATCTTATACATAAAGCAAGCTGCAAATCTTTAGAGCGAATATTAAAAGACATAAATTTGCATCATAGTTCAGAACCCCACTTGTTCCGAGATGTACTATGAAGTAACTTAACTTACCAAAGACTACCAGAATAGGTAACATTACTTCCAAGTCAGTTATT
>AWWV01009300.1:0-19926 GCA_001974805.1 Corchorus capsularis | reverse complement strand
CATGTATCATAAACAAAATCTCCACAGCGGTCTGGCATAAGCATGAAAACCAACATTATGTCTTTACCAAAAGTTGATTAGTTTAAAGGACAAAAGAGATGAGGCAACATAGCTGATGTAAGAGACATGTAAACAATACAATGAGTAGACACCAAGATGGTGTCACGATCTAAATGCAAAAGAATCCATCCATCGAAGCAACATTCAGAATTCTATAGACATAACATGTTTATACACACATTTGCACAATGGAAATGTGCTCATTAAATTTTGGAAAGGGTTAGGGTAGTATAAAATAAATTCATGCAATTTGTATAAATACATCTGTGAACAAGTTTCTTGATTAGAACGTCAAATTTTAAGGAATTCATTAAACTCCTAACAAAGGACTATTGGCGTCCTAATATATATAAACGTGTAAGAAAGTTTCTCTATTTAAAACCAACCAAGAAAAAGTTGAAAAAGACTAAACCAAAAGTAGGCGCAGTTTTTACTTACCCAAATTGAGGACGAGGTAGTAGAATGAAGCCAAGGAGGAACCTAGTTAAGAAAATGAAGAAGTGTCGATATCCTTTAGAAGAAACAAAAAAAAATTAAACAAAAAATTGAGAAACTTAAACAAAAAATGTGAAGGGAAATTAGCAGAGAAAAATTAGGGTTTTAGAAATTAGGGAAAGAATCGAAGAGAAGGAAACAAAAAAATTAGGGTTTGTGTCAAATTTCCATCGAACGAAAGGAAAGGAGAACAAACGAAAGGAAAAGGAAAAGGAAAAGAACAGACTTACTCTTGAGGAGAAGGGCACTGCGAATCGAAGGAGAGGAGAAGGGAGAACACTTAGAAAATGAAAAAGACTTAGGAAGTTTTAGGTATAAGATGGTTTAGGGTGACAAAAACGACACCGTTATTATGTTCAATTTATCAAATAGCGACGTCACACGTAACAAGACGCCGCCATCTATAAGAAAATAAATTAGAAAATATTAATATTTAGAATTCTTTAAGTCGAACTGGGGGCCTGGTTGGGGGCGAAGTCGGCTCCCAGTCTGAACAGTGACTTCGCCCAAATTGAAGGTTCCAACCGGGCTCCCAGTTGAGGGGTAACTGGGCTCCCATATGGACTCCACCAAATAGCGGCGCCTATATAAAAAGACGCCGCGAAATAGTGGGGTTTTATACATTAGATGCCGCGAAATAGTGGCGTTTTATACATCAGACGCCGCTATTCGAGAAATTAAAATTAGAAAATATTAATATTTAGAAATTACAAAGTCCAACTGGGGGCCTGGTTGGGGGCGAAGTCGGCTCCCAGTCAGGACAATGACTTCGCCCAAATTGAAGGTTCTAGTCGGGCTCCCAGTTGAGGGGTAACTGGTCTCCCATATGGACTCCACCAAATAGCGGCGTTTATTTCATTAGACGCCGCTAAATAACGGTGTTGGATTTGTTAGGCGCCGCGAAATAGAGCGTTTGATTCATTAGACGCCATTATTTTGCCAATCCTTGGGCAAAATAAATGGTATTCAATATTATAATCGACAAATATAAAAACTAAGAACTAAAATTAAATCAAATTTGTATAAGAACTGAACAAAATTACCAAAGAAAATGAATTACACAATGCTACATCCAAATGGAATTCATATACATTGCATAAATACAATTTTAGGATAAGTTGCCCTTGCAAAATGAGAACCCCTAAACCCATTTACAAAATTAAACATGTTATTCATCTAACTCAACATCATGTCGAATCCATTGCATTTCGGATTCGTCAAGCATTAGATTTGATGGAAAAAACTCCGTTCGTGGCTCATTGGAGGATTCCCCACCCATGTCAAAATTATCTCTAGGTGTATTGTGAACAACAACATGCCAAGCTCGTTCGATCGGATCTTGCGAGTAGAAAACTTGTTTAACTTGAGAGGAGAAAACATAAGGGTCATCAACAACATGATCACCGGTATGAATGAGCCGATCAAAATTCACTAGAGTAAACACAAACTCATCTTTCTTAACACCTCTAGAACTATTCACATCAGCCCAATGACATCGAAACAAGACAACCCTATACTTTTCATCAAAATATAATTCAATGTTATCATTAAGCACTCCATAGTAGTCAAGGTTTCCTTCTAAAGGGTTCAAATCTCAAGAACTAGCATAACTTGTTGTTGATGAAGTGACAACTACTCCAGAATTTTGCGTTCGGCCTTTGCTCTCAAATTGTTTGACCTTAAGCCGATATCCATTGATGGAATATCCCTCGTATCTTTTCAAAATCTCCTTTGGACCTCGAGCAAGAATTCCAACTTCTTCAGAAACTTGAAGCCCATCGTTAAGTTGAAGGTAATCCATATATAAGTAACTTAGATACAACCCATTATAAGTAACATAACAATAAAGGAAAAGGTAATTAACTTACCTGTTGCCTAAACAAATCAAAAAACGTCTCCGTGAATAACTTATCAACATCACGTTAGTTAGGTTGTTACTGACCAAGCTTCTCTTGTAGTTTCTAAACTTAAAAAGAAGCTTAATTAGTACTAAGATGTAAAAACATATGTCTATGCTATTGATTGTTTATACTAACCTTCTAAATGACTCAATCGCATCATGGTGGAAAAGAATGTATCGATGTGCTTGGGTCCTTGATATATGATCTAACTCGACATGCTCAAACCCGCCAATTTTTTCACCACCACTTTCGAATAAATAAGGAACGCCATTATCATTTTTCGAGCAGCCAGGATTTCTTGATGGTCTATTAAATCGAGTTTCGATTCCTTCAAGATATCTAGAACAGAATGTCATGCATTCCTCTGCCAAGTAACCTTCGGTAATTGAACCTTCCGGAAACCGTTTGTTTAGCACGTAGGCACCCAACTTACCTAAGAACCTACGAAAATAATAGTACAAGTTAAATTTTTTCCACCATATTGAAAATAAATAACTTGCTTTCTGGAAATTGAAGTAGTACCTTTCTACCGGATACATCCACCTAGGAGAAACGGTCCACCAAGTTTTGCTTGTAATGGCAAGTGAATAACCAAATGTACCATTATAGTGAAAAAGCTAGGAGGGAACACCTTCTCTAGATTTCATAAAGCCAATGCGACGCGTTCTTGAAGTTTGTTAAGCTCATCTACCTTGAGAACCTTAGCACAGAGAGCTTTGAATATGTTACAAAGCTCAATTATGACTATAGTCACTCTCTTCGGCATTGATGACCGTAAGGCTATTGGAAGTAAGTCATGCATTAAGACATGACAATCATGTGACTTCAAATTATACAGTTTCCGGTCACTTACATTCACACATCTTGATATATTTGAGGAAAAACCATCCGGAACCTTGACGTCCTTCAAAACTTGACAGAAGATCTCCTTCTCCTTTTTAGACATGGCATATACGGCCGGAGGAATGCTTCTCTTTCCATTATGATCCAATTGGGGATGAAGATCAGGTCGGATTCCCATCTCAACTAAGTCAAGACGACTATTTAGATCATCTTCTGATTTCCCATCCATGTCAAGAATGGTGCCGAGGATGTTATCACAGACGTTCTTCTCAATACGCATCAGATCAAGGTTGTGGCGCAGTAGCTTGTGTTCCCAATAAATCAAATCAAAGAAAATACTCCGCTTTTTCCACAGAGATGCCTCTTTTTAGCCAACACCCTCATCACCACTCCCGGTTTGAATAGAAACGCCACCATCTTCAATATTTCTTCTTCTTTTTGCAGCTCTCTTTTTTTCCCCTTGCCATACAAGAATTCACAACCATTCAACATCTCCAAGATGTCGGATCCAGTGGTAATCAAATGTGCTTACCGTAATTCCACCGTGTTGGCAAAAGCACGCTTCTGCGATCTAAAGGGATGGCCTGCCTCCAACCACCTCCGATATCCCAAATAAGAAAACCTCTTACCATGCTTCAACCAATTGGAACATGTTTCGCCCGCACAACAGGAAAAAGCAAAACGACCTTTAGTACTCCATCCGGATAAATTAGCATAAGCGGGGACGTCATTCACGGTCCACAATAATGCAGCACGAAGGTGAAAATTCTGTTTTCGTGTTGCATCATAAGTAAGGACTCCATCCCATAATTGCTTCAACTCTTCAATGAGAGGTTGCAAATACACATCGATGTCATCCCCCGGACCTTTCTCGCCTGGAATTATAATAGACAAGATGAAAAAAGATTGTTTCGTACTGATCCAAGGTGGTTGATTGTAAGGAATTAAGACGACTGGCCATGTACTCTAAGTACTAATCATTGTCTTAAACGAATTAAACCCATCAGATGCAAGTCCAAGGCGAACATTTCTAGGTTCCGGAGCGAAATCCGGATACCTAGAATCAAAATCCTTCCAGGCTAAAGAATCTGCTAGATGCCTCAAATTTCCATCATTGGAACGGCCATCGGCATGCCACGTCATAGACTCTAAAGTCTTAGAGGACATGAAAAGCCTCTGCAGCCTTGGGATTAACGGAAAATACCGCAATACCTTTGCAGGCCTCAATTTCCCCCGATTCGCAACAACATCCTCCCTATTCAAAGATTCACCAGAGTTGGGTTGTAACCACCGGGAACTTCCACAGACATGGCAAGACTCTTGATCTGCTCTATCTCCCCAATACAACATACAATCTTGGGGACAGCTATGAATTTTCTTATACAAAAACCCCAAATCACCAATGATCTTTTTTAACTCATAAAGAGAAGTAGGAATTGCTGCAAAGCGAAATACATCTCGCAACAACTCTAAAACCAAGTCTAAAGCTTTTCCCGTCATACCAGACAAGCACTTCAAGTTCAAGAGCTTTATTGAAAAGGACAACTTTGAAACTTGGGAATCCGGGTAAATTGGTTCATTCATGCTTTCAAGTAACTTATAAAAGTTTGTAGCCTCTATAGTAGGTTCTTCGTCCCTTGTATCTTCGTTTAAATCACCTACATTTGCATCACTTCCAACTTGATCAGATTCATGGCAAGATGGTTGGTCATGCATGTTCAAAGCATCACGCAACAATCCCCTCACGTCATCTCGTGAGATGTCACCTCTTAAACTTGAACTAGCCCTGGAAGAAATGGCCGGCATACTTGAATTTGTAGTAGGCAAATCCTCACCATGGAAAGCAAACTCCTTATAACCTCTTACAAAGCCATCAACAATTAAATGTTCTCGGACAATGTCTCTCTGATGCCACCTCCCGTTTTTACACTTAGCACATGGACACACTATTTCGAGACCTTTACTTTCTCTCTCAAAAGCAAAATCAAGGAACTTTTCTAACCCTGCTTCATAAACAGGATCACACCTGTCCTTTTGCATCCAACTCTTGTCCATTGCACTTTTATTTTATCCTAATAAATTACAAAGGCAAAGTGTTCAAAGATAATAAATGCTATACTAACATCAATGTTTCAATAACAATCACCATTAAGTAACAAATCCTCACCAAATTTACATTTTAAAAAAAACATAAATCATGTGTTTCCAATTGGATAAATACATGGATGGCATTGAACAAAATCATAAATCAATACATGGCATTGAAAGCTAATGCATAAAGCTAAACAACATCATCAAACAAACTTGGATAAATAGGAAATCATTATATTCTACAACAATCTAAAACATTAATATATGACATAACAACACAAATATTCATGATCTCTCTAAATTTCTAACTTCATGGTCATATTATTAGTTTCTCTAAAATTCTAACATGTTAGACATAAAGCAAACACCAAATTCCACGAAAATCAACAAAAATCAAACAACTAAAGGAAAAAGACAAACCCAAATGGTATGAAGAATGAAATTGGAGCTTTGTCTTCTCTTTTCTTCTCCACAACTAGATTATACTATGAAGAATGAAGAAAACCCATTAGATTGGATGGAAAAAGAGTCAATAATATGGGGTTTAGGCTTGATTAAGCAAGAGGTAGCTCAAATGGTCGGATTTCCCTTTCTTTTTCAGAGAATCGAATCATTTCAGGCCGGAATTTGTGGAATGAATAAGGTTGTTCTCGACTTAACTAAAAGCTGTCTGAACAAGCCAAAACGACGTCGTTTTTGGCGAAATAAAATTTAAATATAGCGGCGTCTAAGAGAGAAAACGCCGCTATATATAAATATATATATATTTTATATTCATATAAAACCAATTTCTGAATATTGGTATTTTTTTCAAAAAATATATATACTACATATAGCGGCGTCCGTAGACCAAAACGCCACTATTTAGCGGCGCCTACAACCAGACGCCGCTATATACATATCATGCACAAGGGAATTTTTCCCTCCAAAACAAAGGGAAAAAATTCACTCACCCAAAATGTTAACATTGCGGCGTCTTTTCCATAAGACGCCACAGATTTGCGGCGTTTTACAGCCAAACGCCGCTATATACTATAGGCGTGTAGTTTGTAAATTTTTTTTTTTGTTTTTGGGAGAGGGAATTTTTTTCCCACAAAAAAAAAGGGAAAAATGTCTCCCTCCATATTTAAAATAGCGGCGGTTTTTCTTCTAGACGCCACTATGTAGCGGCGTCAAGCTCTTAGACGCCATATTATAGCGTAGAGTCGGAAATTTTCTTTGTTTTGTGTGAGGGGGGATTTTTCCCTCCAAAAAAAGAAAAAAAAAATTCTCTATACATAAAGATGGCGGCGTCTTTCTTTTGTAAACGCCGCTAAATAGCGGCGTTTGAATATGTGACGCAGCTATATTGAATTTTAGAATATAATAAAGCGGCATTTGGCTAGACGTCGCTAAATAAACGCCCCTATTTCAGCGTTTTTCTGTAGTGTTTGGATATGACTTGCAAATTGCCGTCAGCAGTAATCCGCAAGATGCCTACTTTTCAAGGAGAATTTCATGAGAACCCTCATGATCATCTACATAATTTCTTTATCAATTGTGCTGCAATCTCTGGGATGCCTCAAGAAGAAGCAAGACTTCGAATTTTTCCTTTGACATTAGAAGGAAAACCGAGAAACTGGTTCATAAGTCTGCCATCAAAATCCATAAATTCTTGGAAGAAAATGGAGGCAGTATTTTTGAGCAAGATTTTCCCTGAAGCAAGCGTGCAGATGTCAGAAAGAAAATCACTTCTTGTCAACAACAACGTGACGAGAAGTGGCACCAATACTGGGAAAGGTACAACGGGATCTGTGCAAGCTGCCCTTACCACAACCTGAGTGAAGCACTTTTGATCCAGAATTTCTATGATGGATTACTCTATGACGATCGAATGTATATTGATTCTACAAGTGGAGGAAGCTTTACACTCAAAACACCGGAGGAAGCAAGGAAGCTGCTTAACACCATGACAGAAAACATCCATCAATTCAGTACAGCAAATTCATCAGCAAAGGAACTTGAACTAGAAATTCTTCAAGGGATTAATGATCGTTTTGATAAAGTCAATTCGGTCATTACTTCCTTGACCAATTTAGTTCAACAACTAGTTTTGAATCAAGTGGTGAAGCAACCCCAAAACCATCAAACACACGTGTATTCAAATCTAGGTAGCACTAATACGCAAGTGGGAATTAATGCTATTGAAGAAACTCAAAATTGGTATGCACAAAAGATGGAATTACTTGATATTCCATCCCCACCTACGATATCTTCACCTCCAGCACATGTTTTCCCTGATGTATCTGATGAACCAATGCAAGGAGATGAAGAGACCTCAATCAAGAGCAACTTACCTGCTGCACCACCAAAAGCTGTTCAAATTCAATTAGAAGATGAATGGATGGAGGAGATGCGAGCTAAGTATGATCCACTACCATTCCCTCAAAGGTTTACACAGCAACTTGACTCACTCCAGAAACTAGAGGTAAACATTCCTTTGGTTACTGAAATGGCCAAAGTACCAAGGTATATTTCTTTTCTCAAAGAATTATGCATCAATAAAAGAAAACATGCTGAAAAATATGCTTGTATGAATGAGAATGTATCTGCAGCATATCAAAGGAAATTGCATCATAAATGTAATGACTTAGGATCTTTTTCTATCTATTGCAATATAGGAAAGACTAAGGTGGATAATGCCATGTGTGAATATGGCTCTTTAATTAATATTATGCCTTATTCTGTATATAAGCAATTGGGAATAGAACCTTTGCATGAAACTGATCTTACTATCCAATTTGCTGATAGAACTAATATAAACCTGAGGGTTTAGTTGAGAATGTTTTAGTGCAAATAGGAGACTTTGCTTTTCCTGCAGACTTCTATGTCCTGAAGATGAGTGAAGATGATCTACATCTACCTCAATTGCCACTGCTGTTAGGAAGACCGTTTCTAACATTAGCAAGGATGAAGTTGGATGCACAAGATGGAACAATCAGCATGGAATTTGATGGGAATCCAATCACATTCAATATTAATGAAGCCATGAAAGCTCCTGCTGAGATCCATTCTATCTTTGCCATAGACAAAATTGATGCCTACTCTGAAGAAGTACAAGCACTCAACCAAGAAGATGAACTAGAAGTCGTACTTACTAAGAGTTTACATCAAGAAGATGTCAAGGAAGCAGAAGTCCATATGCCAGAAGAGGTAACAGAAGTTGTCAAAGATTTTGGATCAACGGAAAGAGAGGTGGAATCAGTCTCTTACATCAGCCTAGAGTCGACTCCCAAGCCTTTACCATCTATCATTCAACCTCCAGAAGTCAAGCTGAAACCACTTCCTGAAGGCCTGAAACATGTTTTCCTTGGAGACAATGAGACCCTGCCTGTTGTTATTTCAAATAAATTTAATGATTTACAAGAAGAACAACTAATCAGAGTTTTGAAGGACTACAAGGAAGCAATTGGATGGACTGTAGCTGATATCAAAGGAATAAGTCTTACTGTATGCATGCATAGGATTCGACTTGAAGATGATGCAGTAGCCGTTCGACAGCCACAAAGAAGACTGAATCTAAATCTTGCTGAAGTTGTCAAAGAAGAAGTTCTAAAATTACTTGGAGCTGGTATCATTTATGCCATATCAGATAGTAAGTGGGTCAGCCCTGTCCAAGTAGTTCCAAAGAAGTCTGGATTCACCGTCGTAGAAAACAAGGAAGCAGAGCTAGTTCCTCAAAGACTGCAGAATGGATGGAGAGTATGTATTGACTATAGAAAGCTGAACTCTGCCACTAGGAAGGATCATTTTCCATTGCCATTCATAGACCAGATGTTGGAGAGATTAGCCTGCAAACCCTACTATTGTTTTCTGGATGGGTACTCAGGATAATTCTAGATTCCAATAGCACCTGAAGATCAAGAGAAGACCACCTTTTACATGCCCTTTTGTTACGTATGCTTACACAAGAATGCCTTTTGGTTTATGCAATGCACCTGCAACTTTTCAAAGGTGTATGATGAGCATCTTTCAATATTATGTGGGAGATAAGATGGAAGTATTCATAAACGATTTCACAGTCTATGGAAATAGCTTCAATCATTGCCTTAATAATCTAGAACTCATCTTGAAAAGGTGTGTTGAAACCAAGCTGGTATTGAATTCCGAAAAATGCCATTTCATGGTAGAGCAAGACATTGTGCTAGGCCATGTAGTATCCAAAGAGGGAATGCAAGTCGACAAAGCCAAGGTGGATGTTGTACAGAACCTGCCGTATCCAACATGTGTCGAAGATATCCGTTCATTCTTAGGCCATGCTGGATCTACAGAAGATTTATCAAAGATTTCTCAAAGATCTCAGCACCAATGTGTATATTACTTCAAAAGGATGTAGAGTTCGAATTTGGAGATGATTGCAAGGAAGCATTTGACAAATTAAAGACTGCCCTCACCACCACTCCAATTATGAAGCCACCTGATTGGAAACTACCGTTCGAGATCATGTGTGATGCAAGTGACGTCACTATTGGAGCTGTTCTAGGTCAGAGAGTTGACAAGGTGCCTCATGCTATCTATTATGCTTCAAGAACTCTAGATGTCGCTCAAAAGAACTACACCACCACGGAGAAAGAGATGCTTGTCGTTGTCTTTGCTTTGGAGAAGTTTCGACCATATATTCTAGGATATAAGGTGATAATCTACTCCGATCATGCTGCATTGAGATATCTAATGACAAAGAAAGAAGCAAAAGCTAGGCTTATGCGATGGCTTTTGTTATTTCAAGAATTTGATATCGAAATAAGGGACAAGAAAGGAGCAGAGAACGTCGTTGCTGATCATCTAAGTAGAATTGAAGGCAATGAAGAAGAAACTGCAATCAATGAAGCACTACTCTTTGAAGATTTGTTTGCCGTTTCTCAAGTTCCTTGGTATGCTGATATAGTAAATTACTTAGTTGCTCGTCGCTTACCTTCAGATCATAGCAAGTGGAAGAAATTGAAGATCATAAGTGATGCCAAGTATTATTTATGGGATGATCCGTACTTGTGGAGACATGGATCTGATCAAGTTATGAGAAGATGTATTCCAGATCATGAAGTCCAATCAGTTCTGAAGTTCTGCCATAGCTCTGAATGTGGAGGCCACTTTGGACATTAGAAGACCGCAAAAAAGATTTTTGATTGTGGATTCTATTGGCCTACACTCTTCAAAGATTCATATGAACATTGCAAGACTTGTCCACGCTGTCAGAAAGTTGGAAGCATATCCAAAAGGAATCAAATGATTCAATCTCCTATAGTCGTTGTTGAAATCTTTGATATATGGGGAATTGATTTCATAGGACCTTTTCCTCCATCAGATATGAAGAATTACATCCTTTTAGCCGTGGACTATGTTTCTAAATGGGTAGAAGCTGTAGCTACGGAGAAGGATGATGCAAAGATGGTAGTGAAATTTTTAAAGAATAACATTCTTTATAGGTTTGGGATTCCAAGAGCCCTCATCAGTGATCGTGGAACTCACTTTTGCAACAAGATTATACAATCACTGGTTGAAAACTATGGAGTTAGCCATAGGGTATCTACTTCATATCATCCCCAAACCAGTGGTCAAGCTGAGATATCTAATCGCCAAGTGAAGCTAATTCTTAAAAAGACAGTTAATGTTCAAAGAAAATATTGGAGTATGTGACTAGGAGATGCTTTATGGGTTTATCGTACAGTTTATAAGACACCTCTAGGTATGTCCCCATACAGAATCGTGTTTGAAAAACCATGTCATTTACCTATGGAGATAGAACACAAAGCTTGGTGGGCAGTTAAGCAATGCAATCTTAACTTTGACAAAGCTGGAATTCAAAGGATACTACAGTTACAAGAGCTTGAGGAAATAAGGAATAAAGCCTATGGGAATTCAAGGATTTATAAGGAAAAGACAAAAGCCTTACATGATCAAAGGATATTAAGGAGAACATTCCATGAAGGTCAAAAGGTTTTGTTATTCACAAGCTCAGTAAAAGGTTTTCCTGGAAAATTAAAATCAAGATGGGCTGGTCCTTTTGAAGTTATGAAAGTATATCATAATGGATCCGTGGATATTTATAGCCCAACTCAGAAAACTCAGCACAAGGTCAATGGACAAAGACTTAAGCCTTTCTTTGAGCCATTATCAGTAGATTTGATTGAAGAAATTGAGTTGGAAGAACCAATTTATTTCCAACTTAAGAATTTAAAAAAAGGGAAAGTGAAGCTAATGACTTTAAAGAAGCGCTTGTTGGGAGGCAACCAATTTTAATTTTAGTTTTTATTTTTAGGTTTTATGAATTTTCTTCATTAAATTGAAGAAAATTCATCCAAGGAGTAAGAAGTACCAAGCGCCAAGCCTTAGTCCATGCATAACCGATTAGCTAGGTTAGTAGGTATGCATGGCCGGCTATAGCTTGGCTTTGCCGCGCACCATACTAAGCATGGCCGGCCATGGCTCGGCATTACCGTGCCATCTTCATGTCACTGCTCGGTTATCACCAAGGCAGCCACCATACATGGCCGGTAAGAACTTGGCATTACCGCGGCACAAGGCAGCACCTTAGCTCGGCAGCATCGTTACCGAGCCAGGCCGTGTCTCGCGCCCTAACACGAGCCATGTAGCAGTCTGCTCCAGCCCAGGCCACTGCTTGGCCATGCCGCGCAACAGCCCGGATAACCAAGCCACAGCCCGCGCATTACCTAGGCCATGACTCGGCTGGCACCGCACCAAGGCCAGACTGAGGCAGCACCAGCAGCAGTAGCCCGAACCCCGTACACACTTGCTCCGCGCCACTCCAGGCCCTGCTCAACCTTGCCCTGCGGCACACCGGCCAAACCCGGTCAAACTAGGAGAATGCCAAGTCCGAGCCACGCTAGGGAGATGCCGCACCAATCCTTGTCCATGCCGCGCCATTCACATGCAAGCTACATTAGGATTTTAATTTCCTATTTTAACTAGGAAATTGAGTTCCTAATGGCTTTCCTTTTCCAGCTAGGTAATATGTTCCTAAACAAGGTATGTTTTCTTACTTTTTACTCTAACTTAAAACCTCTTAGAATTAGGACTTGATCACTATATAAAGACACTCTACCCCTCCTCTTTATTCATCAAACACAAGAAGCAATATTGGGAGAGTAAAGTTTCGGCTAGAAGCAATAATTTGGAGAAGTTTAGTCGATTTTGGGAAGAAAATCTCGATAAGTTCAAGTTGGACGCACAAGTCAACATAACAAGAAAGTAGAAGCAAGCCCGATTCTTCTTCCATACCACTTGAAGATGTCGATGATACTAGCAACCACTTCCATGAATTTTGAAGTTCAGTTCAAGAATTTTAGGAGACAATTTTATCAAGCTGGAGTTTCTGATCAATTTGGTTCAAAATTTCAAGGAAGCTTTCTTCGTCAAGATTGCCATGAACTCTTGAGCATGATATCGTTGCTACCTAAGGAAGATATTGAAGCTAAGCCCGGTTTCAAAGCTAGGATGATTCATCAATTTCTTTAGGATAAAGCTAACAAGTCACATGAAGCTATTATGAGATCAAAGGAAAGAGCTGAAAAGGAATTTGAAAAGCGTTTCCACCCCTGGAAATCGGTTTTCTCAACCAAGGAATTTCAATGGAAGGATTAGACCTCAAGTTTCATCTTGGAGCAAGCCTTTCCCTATGCCAAAGATTGATGGGTATCGCACCAAGCCCTCTAGGCCACCCTATAGACCTTCTATGCGATGTGCCCCTTTTCCTCAAAGGTTTGATGATCCTTATTATGCTTCTTCATCTAATCAACCAAAACTCGCACCAATTGCTAATTTTTTACTTTGGAAGAATTGAAGGAAAAATCATCCACTCCAATTGGACCAAAGGATCCGTTGCAAGAGGAAGGTCAAGGTGAAGATAATCCAATAATTATTTCTTCTGATTCTGAGTCCAGTGATGCTTCTAGTGATGAGAATAAAGAAGGGGAAGAGGAGGTGAATCAAGAGAAGGAAAATAAGGAAGAAATTCATCATTTCTTGGTTCACATCAAGGATATTAATGATCAAGTTGCTAGTTTAAGAGAGGATTTTGATAATATAATTGGAAATCTGGATAACCTCTTCCATTTATTGGAGAAGACTATTCCTAAACCAATTTAGGTTTAAAATTAGGGTTTTTAATTTTAAGTTTATGTTTTCTAGATTTAGGGTTTTTATTTTTAAGCATCTTAGGTTTAGCTATTTAAGTTTATGCTTAATTTTCCTTTATCTTATGTTTTTATTTTTCAAGTTTCATTAATAAACTATCTAGTTTTGTTTTCCTATCACTTTAATTTTTATTATCTTCTTGAGCAATTCTTCATCACAGCCGCCCAGGTATGTTTTCATGAACCCTAACTTTTTTTTTTTGAATTTTTGGTAAGGTATTTTGCATGCTTTGATTTCTTGATTTCTTTTACATTGAGGACAATGTGGATTTTAAGTGTTGGGGGGGGGGGGGGGGTGAGTACTTGATAGGGTTATTGCTTGATATTGAGTCATATGATAGTTTTTGCATGAGAACTTAGGATAAAATTTGATTGTTTTTGGATTGATCTTTTATTCCCCAATTTTTGAAAAATTTTTCGAAAGAAATTGCTTTTTAAATTCAAAAGGTTTGAAAATCTCAAAATTTTTTATTTTTCCTGCATATATTGAGTTATTGATTTGATTATGATTGATGAATACTTAGAATTTTTAAGAATGTTTTATTCATTGATTGATTAATAGCATGAAGTTTTGATTTCTTAGAATTAGGTATAATTGAAGTTTGTGATATGATCTTATTCATTCATTGCTTTTATGATTATCTATTTCTAGAACTTGTGTTGAATCTTGATTGAAGTTACAATTAAGAAAGCATGCTATGAGTTTGTCAAGAATAAGTGTGGGAGACTATCTATTGAAAGGGTAATTTAAAAATTATTTTCTAAAAGAAGTGCTTTCGTGCAAGAGGAGTAGAGATATCTTCTGCCTTTAAAAAAAAAAAACTCCATTGTTGTCACTCTTCTCTTTAAACAAAAGGAGTTAGTAACCCTTGGGAAGAGGATAAGAGGCATGGATCGTCAGAAATATTGTCCCTCAAGAGTGCTAGTAGCCTCAAAATTAAATAAAGGGCGTTAGTAACCCCTAAACATGAACACTTCAGAGGTTAGTAATCTCAGTTTTCTAAAATCCATTACCCTTGAAAAACTATTATAACCCACATGAACCCTTGATTTATTTATGATATGTAATCTTTTGAGTAATGGAGAGAGAGATGAGGATGCAAGTCTATAGGAAGAAGTAGTTATAGAAGTAAAGGATGGTGAGTGATTTGAGCTACTTTGATTATGGCTACTTAAGAATGATAATGCTTGTTATCTATTGACCTTTGGATTAAGTATTGTTATGGTTCTTAGTTTATTTTGATTTCGTGATTAAGTTTATTCTTTGATATATGTATGAATTCAAATTGATCTTTCAAAAAATTGATTTTTGATTAACTTATACATTGATTTTGCTAAGGGACTAGGAAAGTTCAAGTGTGCGGGAAAATATGATCGACCCAAAAACAACCCTATTTTTATGGCTATTTTACTATGTTTTTGGGTCTATTTATGCTCTAATTTGCCTTATTTTGATGATATTTGTGTTTTTAGTCTTTATGAGATGTGAAATTGGAAATTGTTAATTTTCACTACTTTTGGAGCTATTTTGATGACTTTTTACACAGATATGAGTAAAGTAATTTTGAGTATAGATTTGAAGATGCAAAGTTCGTGTTTTGAAGATTTCTTGAAGATAATTTGACGATTTGAAGATCATTGAAGAATTATTTCAAGAAGCAAGAATTGAAGATTGGAGCTTAATTGCGAAGAATTAAAGACAAGCCCAAAAGAAGCCTAGAAGATATGGAATTTTGGATATTTTATATGGGAAAATACTCAGCCCATATAAGGTCATAATTGGAGTTAAAATCCCAATTTATGTTCCACAAATCCAAAATAATATCCAAATCCCGTAATTTCCCGCAACTAGTCCTATTTGGATTAGGATTCAGCGTAGTCTTAATAGAAAGACCATAACTTTCTGCTCAGGTGTCCGTTTTAGACCCGTGAGTACCCGTTGGAAAGCTAACTCCGAGATCTACAACTTTCCTTTGAAGCCAAAAGCCCAGTTCTAACATCTTCAGATCCGAATTTTCAATCAAATTTTCTGCACGATTCTAGAAAATTCTAGGATCCTATTTTGACTTGGATTCTACTCTAGGAAAACTTTTAATCCAACTTGGAGTCCAAGTTAGACCCTAAACCGTCCTAAATTGTCATCCTAAGTCTAATAGGAGTCTTGGAGTTATTTTCCATTATAAATAGCCACCTTAGGTCTAGGTTTTTGGTATTGTATTCTCTCTTTAGAAAATATTGTAGTTTAGTTTGAAGATTTGGAGGAGATAGCTTAGGAGCCGCCGCCCCCTCTTTTTCCTCATCCATAGATAAGTTTTCTTCTTCTTATTTGTGGATGCTCACTCAATTTATGAGTGAGTAATCCTTTTCTTTTCTCCAATGTAGAATTTAATTGATCTCTTGACTTATATCATGGTAATATTTTGTGCTTATATATGAGAATTGTTTTGGGTATTTCTTAGATCTTTGTTTTAATCATATGTTGCTTGTTTTGAAGGGTTGGAGTCGACACTGCCTTGATAAATTAGGTTAACATTAGCTAGATTAAGTCTAGAATTAGAACCTCAGATTTAATCATATGTAGCAATTGGATGAGAGTTAGACCTCCTTCCAAGAGAGATAAGAATCAATGACCGAGAAATTGCTTGTTGTGCTTGTTAATAAATTACTTGTACTTAATGCTTTATTCCTAAACAATCTTTAAGCCCTAGAACGTTAATTGATTGTTGAAAGAATAAAAGGGGTAGATTAAGCCCTAGAACGGTAAATTTATCTAATTAAGGTAATTTAAGATTTAAATCACCAAGCTATCCAAGGTTTTCATAATTATTAGATATCAATGATCCATGTTATTTAAGTCAAAAGGGAGATTAATTCTATGTTGGAGTGTTTTCTTTAATTGTTTTCTTATAAAATTCACTGCTTTTTAATTAATTGTTTTCTTAAATTTTCTTGATTGCCAAAAATTTGATGCGCGTCGCAACACACCAAATAATAATCGTAATTTTCTAACTTATAGTTAGGGTAAATACGAGTCGAATCCCAAGGGAGTTAAAGCTATTAACTACTTAACCAAGCAAGTTTAAAGTAAAAATGGGGGGTTTTGATTTAGTTATAAATTAAGTGCAATAAAATAAATAAATTGCAAATATGTAAATCAAGAAGATAGATTTTAATTAATGGAAATTCCCAACTCTAAAGCATTGATTCTTAGGTTATTAATTTAATCATTGGTACTAGATATGAATTCTTCTAATTAAATAGGTAACGTAGATTAAACGCTAAATGCCAATTAATCCCTATTTTTCCTTAATCCTCATTAATCATGACGCAAGTCCTAGACTAAATTCTAATAAATATACCAACCTAGTTCCAATCGTCTACCAGGTTCAAGTACCTTATTGCATAAAGATCTAGAAAAATATTAGTTACCTCTAAACAACATTCACTAATATAGGCAATGTTCAATTTAGTTCTAATTTTCTCTTAGAGGGCTACTCTAAGTTGTTACTAGGGATTTAATAACCTACAATTGCATATAGGAATTAAGATCTAACTTTAGACGACATATTAAAATTAACTAGGTGCACTCTAATTAATTAAAACATGTAATCCTTCCAACATTATGGAGAAAATTAAAATATTTAATCAAAAGAATTAAATTAAGAACAAAACCTCATAAATTAAAAACCCTAGAATCAATTTACTTTAGAGTTGGAAAAGGGAAATTTAGCCACTCATAATTTTAGAGATAAAAACACTAAAATAATGAATAAACATGAACATGAAATTAAATAGAAAGAGAAAGAACCAAGAGAGAGAGAGAGTTGATCTCTCAATTTGTCTTCTCCCCAAAATCCACGTTCCCCGTCGAAAATTCCAGAATTTCTAAAAACTAAAAAAAACTGCCTTGATTTGAGACATGCAGCCTCCTTATATTTGCTAACCTAACTTTCTTTAATTTTGGCAATATTACAATTTTGCCATCAAGTCTAAAAGCAATTAAAATAAACAATATTGGTTACCAACTATTTTCTAGACCCAAATGTAATGTGTCTTGAAATTGTAAGCCCAACATAATTAGACCCAACGTGCCCAAATCTGTCCTCAATCCTTATGGCCTGTTTCGACCCTGCTGACAGGTCGAGTTTTCAATGAAAGCGGGTTGAGAAAACAGGTCGAAACAGAAAAATTCTTGCTTGCTCTTGGTGAATGTTGATCCCTTCTTTGCAGATTCACTTAATTGCTCCCATATGAATTCCTTTGATTCCAATTCACTTTTCAAGTACCTAAAACACATAAAGGAACAAACTAAGTGCAAATCAATTCAAAAAGTCACTAAAACACCTTCATAGGACACTAAAAGAATAGGAAAATATGCACTCAACAATTGCTTTCTTAGTTAATTTTATAGGTTCTAGATTTAATTTTAAACTCTTTCCCAAAATTCTCTCTATTTTATTTTGTTTTAAGAAAAAGAATAATAATCAATCTCTCTATGGGTTCGACCCCTACTTGCCCTAGCTATTCTTAGTTAGTAATTATTGGGATAAATTTTATTTTATGGTCATTGACGACACGATCAGTATAGGAGAGGAATACTCAACCCTCCAACATGCTAAGAAAACTTAGTCCGCATCTTGCTAAACTAATTTCTATTGTTTCTAATCAAGCATCACCCTCTGAAGAATCATAGAACAAGCATTAAGATTTACTTTTCCGAATGCATGATAAATCAATACCAAAATCATCTACATCTATTTCCATCTCGGCCTATAGATTTCAACAAGATTTGATAATCCCATTGAACCTAGGACTCCTAGAATTACAATTGTCACTTGGACCAATATTAGCTTGACTCAAGTTAAATTGAATCTAACAATAGCATTCATAATTCTCAAGACTAGCGGTACCTTCTAATCTATCAAACATGAACACATAAGATGAAGTACAGGGAGAAGAACCATATTCAAACAGAAAAATCAAATTAGTAAGAAGAAAAGTCTCACCATAAATTTATTGATCAAAAGTACCTAAGGAAAAGAAGTATAAAGGTTTAACCTCTCATGGATTGGAGTTTCCAGTCCATGAGAGATTGAAAACTTACAAACCAAAGAGGAAAAGAGGAGGAGGCTGCTGCCTCCTCTCCAAACCGTCTCCAAACCGCAAACCCTAAGAGAAAAAGAGATAAAAGTTGTAGAGAAAAGTTGTTGCTAGGGTTCTAGGATAAAAGGGTATATATAGGGGGCTGCCTAGGGTTTAATTTAGAGTTCAAGATGACTTAAACTAACCCTAGGGACGTGCTGGGCTCTTCTCTATGTCTCCAAGCAGATCCAAATAAGATATATGGGCTTAACTTGATCAAAATCGCAATCTGGCCCAAGACAGATTCTGTTCGCTGACTTCAGGGCATTTTTCGTCCATGAAAACGTCAATTCTGGGCTTCGACTAAAACACGAAAGTTGTAGCTCTCGGAGTTAGCTTTCCAATGCATATTTATATGCCTAATTTGGAGCTCTGGATCAAAAGTTATGGCTGTTTTCCCGAACTGTCACCAAATCTGGAAAGTATTGAAGAGGCTTCAAGAGGAAGTGACATGAGTTGCTGAACTTGAGCGCGCGGACAAAGGCCCCGACTCCTCCTGGACGCCCACATGGTTGCCTTGGGCACCCATGTGATTTGCCTGAAGACCCAGCTGGGTTGTGTCCCGACTCTACCTGGGTGCCCACATGGTTTGTCTGAGGACCCATTTGATTTGTCTGATCACCCAAGTGAGTTTTGTCATGGCTCGGCACTTGAACATGTCTTCTTACTTTGAACTCGTCTTTGGTCCTTTGCCTTGAAAACTCTAAGCAAATCAACTTTATAACTTTTGTAAGCATAAAATTGACTCTTCAAGCTCTTTAATCTCGAACATGATAGCTCCATTCTTCATCCAAAATGTCTATGGAAAATATTTGTGTCATAAATCATCCAAAAAGGCTCTAAAAAGATACGGAATTGATGATTTTGCACTTTTCTTCTTGTCAACATCTATGAACACAAATATAATCAATATAAGGCATAATCAAGCATAAAATACCCAAAAAGCATAGGAAAATGATCATAAAAAAATGCATAATTTTGGTCTGATCAAGAAGACTGAATAATCTTATGGTACAATGAAGAAGTAGAAAAAATATCAGATGGCTCAAATGACCAAATCAATTTATCTTTAGCAGTAGATGTGATATGAATTCCAATTATTTGTTCCACAATGATGGGATGCAAATATTGGATAACTCTATTAAGACTCCAACAATTTCTAACTTTGTCAATTACATCTACAACTTTTAATACAACTTTTAAAT
>AWWV01009299.1:0-15219 GCA_001974805.1 Corchorus capsularis | reverse complement strand
GGGGGGCGTTTCCTATCCATTTATCGAACCAAAAGTTAATTTTAGCCCCATTCCCTAAGTGCCATTGAATATTTTCCTGTATCGGCCTTCTGCACTTAAGAATACTCTGGCAAAAAAATGAATAACCTGTTTTAAATCTGGCAGTTCAAATATCACTTTGTGTAAACTATTTATCTTTAAGAATTTGAGCCACTATACTAGATGGGGTTTTCATGATTCTCCAGATATTTTTAGCAACCAACGCTTGATTAAATTCATGAATAGATTGGATACCAAGTCCACCAGCGTGTAAGGGTAAAGAACAAATTTTCCAATTGATAAGTGGCATCTCGTTGGAGTTGTTTCTTCCATTCCAAAGAAATTTCCTCATGAGGGAGTTAATAGTTTTAATGAATGTTTTTGGAAGTAAGAAACTGACATTGTAAAAATAGGAATGGATGGGAGAGTAAATTTTATTAGGGTCAATCTACTAGCATAAGGAAGGAATTTGTTGTATCAAACATGGATACGAGAGTTTAGTTTTTGGCACAAGTAATAAAATGAAGCTTTGAGAACCCTACCAGAAAAAATGGGAAGACCAAGATATTTATCAAGGTTCAAATTAAGAGGAATATAGAAAAATTTTGTTGTATGAATTTTAGTATCCTCTTGAGTGTTTGGAGAAAAAATGAAGGAACATTTCTCAAAGTTTATATTTTGGCTAGAAGACTGACAAAATTTTAAAAGCAGATCTTTGAGAATTGATAGACTACTGGGATCAATCTTGGAAAATAAATAGCAATCATCCGCATAGTTTAGACAAGGGATTTGAGGACCATTCTTGGATACTTTAAGCTCTTGGAAAGAGTTTGAGTTCATTGCTTTAATGAAAGAGTTCTGATCAATAATGAACTTACTGAAAAAAATTTGCCGATGATAATATTATCTGTTTTTCATATATAGGTAAGAGTTTGAGTTATCCAGTTTTCCAGTTACTGGATAATACTTTACGCTCTTGGAAAGAGTTCTCTGATAATATTATCCAATTTTCTTTTTATAGAGCGAGTGGATTAATTCTTGAGCCATGATAATATTATCAGAGATAGATCTTCCTGGGATAAAAGCAGATTGGAATAGAGTAATAAGTTTGCCGATGATAGGTTTAAGTCTATGTGTCATTATTGAGGCAATGATTTTATAGATAGTATTACAAGGCTAATTGGCCGAAAATGGGACAAAAGTGATGGGTCATGAATTTTCGGGATAAAGATGATGAAAGTTTCATTAATCTTCTTAAGGAGGTGTCCCGAATGAAAAAAAAAATTAACACGGTTAAAAACCGAATCCCCAATAGAATCCCAATAGTTTTTAAAAAAGAAAGCATTCAAACCATCTAGACCAGGAGCTTTATTAGGGGCCATTTTCCAAAATATACTCTTAACCTCTGATACAGAGATTGGGGCATTGAGATATTTTAAGTCAGCTTGGTTAAGAGTTTCAGATGGAGCCAATTCAAAGTTAAACTTTTTAGGATTAGAGGAAGTGAAGAGACTTTTGAAATAAGAATGGAAAGAATGTTTAATACAATTTGAGTCTGAAGTCCAATTATCATTAATTTTGATCGTATTGAATCTGCTAGTTCTTCTTCTTTGCTTCACTCTAGCATGAAAACAGGTTTTATTAGCATCATTATCCTCAATATATTTATCATGTGATCTTTGAGCCCAGTACTCTTTATTCTGTTTTTCCAGATTTTTAATCTGATCTAGAAAAAAGTTTTGAAGCTCTAATTGGGAAGAAGAAATGGGATCAGTGTCAAAAGAATCTTGTAATTCCTGTAGTTGTCTTTTGAGAGTACTAATTCTTGTTTGCACATTACCAAAGACATTCTTTTGCCAATCTTTCGAAATTAAAGCCAAATCTAATGATTTCGAAGAAAAATTAAAGGCGTGTGATCCAATTTTAGGTTTAGACCATACATTATGAACAATATGTTGTAGTCCAACCTATCACTCCACTGGTTTTCAAATCTAAAACGTTTCTTGCAAGCTTTAAAAACAGGATCAGTGTCAATTAAGAGTATAGAAGGCATGGCATGCACTGAAAATACTAGGGAAACTATTAAACCATTCATCGTTATGTAAAGATCTATCTAATCTTCTGCAAATATGATCCTGTCCCAAATGTTTATTATTCCATATGAGGCAAGAACCAAAGAATCCAAGGTCAAAAAGATTACTATCATGCATGCACTGATTGAATTTAGCCATAGTTCTAAAAGGAAGATTAAAGTGACTGTTTGTTCATGAGCTTTTGTAATGCAATTAAAATCACCAACTACTAAACAAAGATTAGAAATAGTATGAGAAATATCAACAAGTTGGTCCCATACCTGATGGTGGAGGTGGGGTTGAGGATAGTGGTAAACGGCAGTGAGGGTAAAGGGAGGCTCATGGGCATGAGAATGAAACTGAGCTGTGATAACTCTCGTTGAGGTAGCATGACTATGGACACATATTTGGTTGGGATCCCATAGAAGCCAAATTCCACCCGAAAGATCAACATGATTAACAACAATTCTTCCATAATAAGGGATTTGTGGAAGAATACGTTCAGCTCTATTAGTGGAGACTCTTGTTTCCGTGAGAACCAGGATTTGTGGCGAAAATCTATTAATTAAACCATGCAACTCGGAAAGGAATTCATTTCTTCCCGCTCCTCTAACATTCCAAACTAAGATCCTCATAAAATCTGGAGTCATATATGGGGGTGGACTCTCTAGAAGAATCTGACTCTAAGGATTCCTGCGACTGGCAGATCCGCTTTGAGTCAATCTCTGAGTTAGGGGGAGAGGGGTCTTGTTTTCTCTTATTGACATTTTCAATAGATAGAGGTGCTCCCTCACTGGAAGAAGAAGGAACTTTATATCTTCAACATTGAAGTGCACCATAGGAGCTTGCACTAGTATTGCAAATAAATGGGGGAGGTAATGCCTGGACTGGAAAATGTATTCTCTAGAGCTGGAGTTAGCGTACGATCCCTGTTTGGTGGGTTTGGAACTATATTTCCTGGATTTTGGGTGCTTAGTCTTTGTTGTCTTAAGGTTTAGCTTTCCAGGAGGCTTCGAAACTGTGAAGGGGAATGGTTGAGAGCTTGGAGAAAGAGTTGAAAAGTTGCGGTTGGCACTTCTTGTTGTGATCTGGTATGTCGACGCAGAATTGAAGGAATTGGAAAGGTGTTTGAAGTTAGGGTGTTCAAATTCGGGAGTCGGAAGGTTGGGTTGCGAGGAGGGGAGTTTAAGTCCAATGGTGGTGTTGACATGTTCTGAGTTGAATTGCTCATGGTTTGTAGTAGTTGTTTTTGTAGTTGGGAAGGTTGATGGGTGTTGTTGGTGTTTGGAAGTATCTGAAGGTTCTCCTTATATTGCTTAGTTTCCATATGAAGGAAAGTTGCATGATAATTTTCAATGAGGCAGGGTGGTTCAGAAGATTTAGATGGGAGATTGGAGGAGTTGCATGGTGAACTGGTGGAAGGATTAGTGTCAATGGATGAAGAAGAGGCGGTTGTTTTCACGATGTCAACTGAAGACGGCTTGTATATGATGATGTCTATATTTGAATTCTCTACATGAAGCTTTATGTTCTCGAGGGAGGAACTAGAAGATTTGTTTGTAGGAGTAGAATCAACAGAGTGGGATTTTTAATGGGAAGCAGATTCTGTTTCCCTGTTTTGGCCACGTAAAAAATTTGGTTTGTAATATTTGGTTTTTGGGCTTCTTGGCAAACTATGGGATTGTTGACAAGGATCAGGCAAAGGGAAGAACTATTGGAAGAACTATGGGCTTGGATCTCTTTAGTAGACTCTGGTGGGATATTAAAAAAAGAGAAATTTTGATTCACCAAGTCAGGATTAGCCTTTTTCCTATTACTTTCCTTTTCCTTCCAAACAATTGTACTTGTTGAGTCATGCTTGTTTAATGAGTCATTAAGTTTAGAAAGATTTTCCAAATCTTTAACTTTGAAAACGGCAGAATTTGTTGTTTTGTGGTTTTGAAAAACTTTGGATGATTCATGCACATCCTTACCTGAGGGATGGTCGGGGTGGCCAACCTTTTTGGAGTTCCTGGGCGTTTTGGTGACAGTGTTCCATTGTTGACCTTTACCATCTTCTACTGGATCTTCAGCTTCATTTGTAACAAATTTCTTAGAGCTTTCCGTTGGCAGGGATTCTTGAAAGCTTTGGGGTTGATTGTTTTTATCCTCCTCAGTTTGATTTGAACATTTAATATGGCCCAGTCGCCCACACTTGTTGTAGAATTCAGTAAAGACTTCATAATTTATTTGTTGGATAAATCTACCAATTTTAATAGATTTAGACATCGAAATCCTTACAATTAACTTCTAAGCAGATACGAGCATATCTTCCTTTAACTGCATTCCCAATATGGACATCAATTTTTATAAGCTTACCTATCATACTCCCAATTTTGAAAATGATTGAATTATCATAATATTCAATTGGGAGTTCTGGTAATTGAATCCATACATCCATCTTCTGTAAATCATCTTCTAAAGGATTAAACTCAGGTTGCCATCTTTGAAATTATAGGTAGTGATTATAGAGAAACCAATGTCCTCCAGCGAGAACAACAATATAGTCATTAGGTGAAGTGAACTTAATAATAAAGCAGCTATGGTCAAGGTCAATAATCTTGAAAGGGTGCATAGTTTTCCGAAGTTTCTGTAGTTTGGGTTCAAGTCTGATAAAGGAGAGAGGATGGTCAATGAGTTTGATTAAAAAAGAGTTATGCCAAGGTTTAGAAATTTTTAATTTTTCTTCAAGTGAAATAGCTAGCTTGGGTATGGAAAGATTTTTTGGGGAAAGATCTTCAGGGAACGAGGGGATTGGGAGGTAAGAGAGAAGGCAGATAATTCATTACAGTTTGAGAGAAAATCTATAATGACGACTTTGTTTTGTTGTAATAAATTGTATTACGAAGTTAAAGATTTGGGATCCAACAATCTGAAGCATTAGAACTACAAGAAAAAGCTTTAATAACTCAGATGAATTCTTTAAACAAATAAAAGAGAAGTTTTGGGCTCAAAGACCTCATGACAAATGGATCTCAGAAGGTGATAACAACTCAAGCTATTTTCATTATTTTCATTCCGAAAAGACCTGGCCCTACTGAAATAAGTCATTTTAGACCTATGAATCTCTTCAGTACCGTTTACAAGGTAATTTCATCTATTATAGTACCCAGGCTAAAACCTACTTTTATAAACTTATTGATCGAGCTAAAATTAACCCTATTTTTATAGCTATTTTTCCATGCTTTTTGCTATTTTTATGTGTATTTTAACCCTATTTTATAAGTATTTGTGTTTTTAGGTCTTGAAGACAAGAAAAGTGGAAAGTTGTTGTTTTTCACTCTTTTTGGAGCTATTTTGATGACTTTTTGCTCAAATATGGACTTAGCAATTTGTAGTAAAGATTTAGATATTCGAAATTCGTGTTTGAAGATTTATTGAAGATATTTTGAAGATTTGAAGATCATTGAAGAATTATTTCAATAAGTAAGAATTGAAGATTTAGAGCTTATTTGCAAAGGATTGAAGCCAAGCCCAGAAGAAGCCTAGAAGCTATGGAATTTTGGATAATTTATATGGGATAATACTCACCATATAAGCCTACAATTGGAGTTAAAATCCCAATTGGTGCCGCATAAACCCTCCAAAATATCCAAATCACGTAATTTCCCGCAACTAGGCTTATTTGGATTAGGATTTAGCGCAGTCTCAGTAAAAATGCCATAACTTTCTGCTCAGATGTCCGTTTTAGACTCGTGAGTAGCCGTTGGAAAGCTAATTTCGATATATACAACTTTCCTTTGAAGTCCAAAACCCAGTTCTGCCATCTTCAAACCCGAAATTGCTGTCGAAGTTTCTGCACGAATCCAGAATTTTCTAGAGTCCTATTTTCACAAGGGTTTTGACTCCAGGAAGACTTTTAAGCCAACTTTGAGACCAAGTCAGCCTCTAAACCGTCCTAGACCCTTTCCTAAGTCTATGAGGAGTCTAATTAGTCCACTATAAATAGGCACCTTATGTAACATACCTACATACAGTTCTTATTCATCTTTTTCTTAGAAAATACTTTAGTTTTTCTCTAGTTTTAGGTTAGGTGTGTCGACACCCTCTCTTTGCATAGAGAGGTGTGCAAATCTAGGGTTTCAAGAAGGAGATTCCGCCCCCTTCTAGTCTTGTAAGTTTTCTTATGCCTCTCATGGATTTTCTTAAATCCATGAGTAGCTAAATTCTTAATACTTCTTATTCTTTGGTGAATTCAATCAATTGATTATGGTGAGATTTCTATTCTTATAATTTGATATTTGTTCAAGATAGATAGTAAGCAAGTCCCTGTTTTATTTTATGATCTTGATAGTTATTGATTTATGTGGCCACTAATGAGATAATTGGATGGATCTATAGCTAAATCAAATAAGGATTGAGTTCTGAGTTTGATTGTTTGGTAGCAAATTGAGAAAGATTGAATTCGCTCAATGGGATGAGTTTATTGGTAGGTGAATTATTTGCTTATCGTATGGTTCTACTTGTAGGCATGTGTGAAAAACTAATAAATTAATTGTTCTTAATGCTTTGTTCTTAAGTGATCTTTAGGTCCTGAAAAAGTAATTGATCGCTGAAGGAATAAAATGGGTAATTGAGTTTTGACCGACCTCTTACCTAATATACATGTTAGAATTTCTCTAGGCCAGTTGTCATCAAGGATAAAATATTGAATTCATCTTTTAAATCAAGGATTCATAGTTAATTTGATTGATTCATACCATTGGAGAAGAAGTATGCCTTTTAATTATTGTTTTCTTTATAATTTGCCATAAATTTAGATTTATTTATTTTGCTTCGTTTTTAGTTTAATTGCTTTCTTTTTAATTGATAATTTTAATCCCTGTTTTCTTTTTAAAAGTAATTTTTAGAAAAGATTTATTCTTTGGATAAGATTATTACCCTTTTCTTAGGGATTCAACCCTATTTGCCCTATCTAGTTTAGTTAGGTTTTTGTGAGGATTATTTTATGGTCACCGACGACACGATCACTTATTAGTCCACTTGAGAATGCATTCATAGCCAACAGACATATCACTGATAACTTAATTATGGCACATGAGCCTATCCATTAATTAGTAAAAAGAAAACAAATGCTTCTTACTTTGCACTTAAACTAAACTACGAAAAGGCTTATGATAAGCTAGATTGGTCATTTATCCAATTTTGCTTACAAAAATAGGGTTTTCCTTCTAAATGGATTCAATACATTATGGAATATTGTATCAAGACACCTTTCTTTCGACTTTTAATTAATCATCAATTAGCAGACTTCATTACACCTACTAGGGGGTTAAGACAGGGTGACCCTCTATTGCCCTATATTTTTATTCTATGTTCTAATCTTTTTAACAAATCGCTAATTCATGCAACTGAAAAAAAAACGTATTTGACGCCTTAAAAGCTTCAAGATCTGGTCCCCCAATTCTAGCACTTTGCTACGTTGATGACTGTCTCATCTTTGGCAAAGCTTCTACTAGAAACTGTACTCAACTTAATCTACTAATAAACAATTTTTGCTCTGCCACAAGACAGAGTTTAAATCTCAGTAAATGTTCACTAATTTGCTCTCCTAACACTCCCCGAAACCTCCAAAGTCATATCAACCACTTACTCCAAGCGCTTGTTACTTCTAACTCTATTAAGTATTTAGGTCTTAATTTACAGTTAGGAAGAATTAATCAAGCTTATTTTGACCATTTAATCAGTTCTTTTTATTTGCATATCAACAAATGGTATAAATAAATGCTTTCTTATGCGGGTAGAATAACCCTTATCAGATCTGTATTGTATTCCATTCCCATATATACCATGTCATGTTTTATGCTACCTTCTAGTGTATCTAAAACTCTTAATACTTTGATGAGGAATTTCTTATGGAGTCCTTCTAGGAACGAAACCAATCTTCCTTTAGTTATTTGGAAAATATGTACTACACCTAAACATATTGGAGGACTTGGCATTCATTCCATTAAGGAATTCAATACTACTTTGTTTCACCAAACAATTATGGAAAATATATACAACAGATCAAAGCCTTACTTCAACATTATTAAAGGCCAAATATGCACTGCATAGCCCCATACTGCATACAACTCCACCTCATAATTGCTCATTTTTTTGGAGAGGTTGACAAAATGCATGGACCTCATTATAGAATACCAAGCTTATACCATTGGAAATGGTTTCTCTGTCAGCTTTTGGAATGATAAATGGGCACACATGTCGCCACACAAATACCATGCCATTTACAGTCCTTTTTAGTTAGTGATGTCATTGATCATATTACTTACTCCTGGAAATTAGAGGCAGTCAAAAAGACTATGTGCCTAACTGGTTAATTAACACCATTACAACCATCCCCATCCCTTCTTATCCAATTCCAGATAAACTCGGGTGGTCTCTCTCCCGTACAGGTCAATTTACAACCTCCTCACTATACCTTCACTTAATTTCTAGAAATTCACCCCTTCCTTTCCCTTCTCTTTCTTGGCACCATAACAAGAGCTTTACCCCGAACCTTATTTTGTGCATGGCTCTGTGCATACTACAAGCTACCCACAACTGAGTTTTTTCGCAAGAAACAAAATATACCATCCCCATCATGTCATCTTTGTAATATGCATTCTGAATCCATAACACACATATACCACCAATGCCCACATTACAAAATGTTATGGACTCAGTTTGATTGGGGCAGGAATCTACGTAATGATAATATTATAATCTTTCTCAAGTCTTTACATAAGCATAATACTTTGTTTAATTATAAAGGATCTTGGATATCTCACGAATCAATCTTTATTTCCATTATTTGGCAGATTTGGAAAATTAGAAATAATTCTCTTTGTAATCATACCCCTTTTACTAACACATCTGCTGTTAACACTGTTTTTCCACTCCTAAAATCTTTATTTACTTTGAAACATTTGCCACCTCAAAGATTGATGCACATAATTTTTCCTTCTTGGAGCCCTCTTCCTACTAATACCGATGGTTCATGTCTTGGCAATCCTGATTTCACAAGTTGTTGTGGGATTATTAGAAATTGTACTAGTGATCTAATCTCCGCATTTTCATCCTTCCTTGGTATTACTGACATTAGTGTTGCGGAGTTATAGGGCATTAAGTTAGGCACGGAACTAGCTCTGTGTTGGCATACAGCACCTGTGGATTGAAAGTTTGAAACTGACCCCTTGAGTACTGTTCATCTTTTTTTACAGAAAGGACTAGCGGCAAACCCCCCGCCCCCCTATTGGCGGAATCAAATCCAAGTTATCCTTATCTTAACCAACTCTTAGCTTAGCCTTAGCCTTGTATCTTTATTCTGTTAAGTCATACCTATCGTTTGTAACTCTTACTCATACTTGCTGTATATATCTAGCATTGTAATCAGAAATTAAACGCATTTTTGAGTTAGTTTCTTAAGTTTGAATCAGTCAGTTTGTTAGTCACAATCAGTGTTTCTCCGAGTTTACATAGATTGAAGACAGTTCATCTTAATTTTGACATGATTTCACTTTATGATCTACGGGTTAATCAAGGGGGTTCTCGAATCACTCACGTTTGGATCGCTTTTAAAAGTTTTCCATTGATTGAATTACATGGAAACAAGAGTGAATAGGTGTCGCAGGTGCTAGAGACTTATGAAGAAGGCTTGAGACTCCAAATCATCAAGATGCCTCGGGTCGTGAAGCGAGATCAAGATCTAAACGCGAAGTATTTTTTTCAACCTATTGTAATTTCTAATACCTATCTTGTAATTTCATTTTTTTTTGCAACCATTTCGTAATTTCATTTATGGTCCGTTTGGGAACCCACGTTTGAGCAAAAAAAATTGGAATTGAAATTGTAAATACAAATTGGATAGCCTATTTGCTAAGTTCGATTTGTATTTGGTAAATCCAGCCCAAATTCAACCAGTCCAAAATATTAAAATTTCAAATTCTCTCTAAAACCTGGAATTTACCAAATCTAAGCTTCTCTTCAAATTAAAAACTACTCGACTCTAGAAAACGACTCCCTCGAATCAAAAATCAAACCCTTCTCGAAGGCTGTGGCTATGAACCCAGAAACAAATCTTTCCTCATAGATAGAAGACATTCGTTGCTAATCTAAAAAGGCTCATGTCCCGTCCTTTAGGAGCCTTTTAGTTCGGTAAGGGCTCACAGTCGAGTTGAGGAATGATCTAATTATGGTGGATTTCCCACTATTGACTTGTCTTCAACCTCTGAACTCTCATACTATCGTTGTTCTTGTTTCGTAGGTTTTAATCGGTATTTCCAATCTCTATTTCTTCTCCTTCTTCATTTTAATCCGTAAATTTCAAACTGTTTTCTTCTTCTCGCATTGATACATACGGGTGCTTAACCCCGATTCTGCAACAGAGAAACCGGAGTTAGGCTGAGATGCCTAGGCTAGACCCTGAAATAGCCGTCCCTTCTTCTACGTTTTAATCGGTAAATGCCCAAGCTCGATTATTTTTTTGCAAGAAGTGATTAATCCTTTCTTTGTTCTATCTCAGAGTTTCAATTCCCCTTTTGATTTCATTTTTAACCCTAAATTTTGCAATGAAGTTTATCATTCTTATTAGCTTACTCCTGAAAAAGCTTGACAAAAAATTGGAAAGAACTCTTTTACACTCTTACCGAAAGGTATGCCTGCTATTATCATTCATGTTGCATTCTCTATTCTTGCAAGGACTCTAAGTTTTCAAAGCTCTGCATTTGATTAGGCTGGGGTAGCATGCCTAATGTCTTGTAAAGGAGATGAATTTAGTGTGTGTGATGCTTAGTTACTTGGTTCTGCAAAAGATGCTATAGGTACTTGTAAATTCTATGTTCCTTTTAGACTCACTAGCTATATATTGTAGTAATTGGTGGTTCAAATATAAGTATATCTTTTATCCAGACTCCCGATGTTTGCATGTTGCTTTTATGATCTGAATGGTATATCAGTTTGAGTTCGTCTTCTTGCTCAGCGTTTCAATATACCCTATTAGACATGCAGGTACAAGGAGAAGAGATGGGATACTAGAAGGATGCTTGGTTCAGGTGGAATGTCGTCATCTCATTCAGCAACTGTGATTGCTCTTGCTGTTGCCATTAGCTTGCAAGAAGGAATTGGAGCATCGGCATTTGTTGTTTCACTTGTCTTGGCATTTGTGGTATGTACTTGCTAACCGGGTCTATTTGCTAACACTAATACATTTGCCATTCTTGTTGCCTTGATTAACCTTTCGGGTTTCTTGCAGGTCATGTATGATGCTACCAGAGTAAGACTTCATGATGGTCGCCAAGCTGAAGTAACTGTGTTTTATGTAATCGGTGTTTATTGTTTCTTGCATATGGACTGCGATTTATTGTCAAGATTATTAGGCAATCTACCTATGTTTGGTTAGAGACCATTGGATCTTTGAAGTATATGCCCCATCTAACTTCTAGCTTAGTGGAACTCATCTCCACCTTGCAATATATCTGGTTAATAGTTGTCATTGAGTCCTTTTCTTCTCTCCTACAAATAGTCCTCCTGATTGTCTCTATTTTGTGTTAGTTGTCATTGTGGCATTTTCTTGTTTGCTTGTATCTCTTATTAAAATTCACAAGTTTATTTTGTTTGCATATGAAAACAAGATCCATTTGTTCTGTACTCATTACCTTAGAATTCTGTTTTTCATGCTATGGTGGTTGAAATAGTGCAAGCTTCTACGAAACAAATTAAACAATAAATAAAAGTTAATGCTAATGGCAAATAGTGCCTAATCTTCACTCCAAATCAGTATTGTATCTACCTTTTTGTATTACCCGCATGTCTAGTCCAACAAATCCTCGTTTGAGTGACAGTTTTGATGGTCAATATCCAATTGTTGAAGTTTATGAAACATAAAATTAGTTTATCTAATCTTCACTCCAAATCAGTATTATATCTACCTTTTTGTATTACCTGCATGTTTTCATTTAAAAAAGGTTTAATGGAGGTTTTAATATGTCCAGTCTAGATATGTTAACAGCTTCAAGTTGGTGTTTTATTTGCAGGAGTTTATTAGCAATCCAAGGAACCTACAGCAAGCATATACAGCAAAGTTGATACAGGGTTGAGTGCGTATTCCCAATTGCCAGAGACCAGCTATACTTCATCATTTGCATCACAAATAGAAATAGAAGTGTAGAAATAGGAATCAGTTTGATTTCAACTTAGTTAGGGTGACTCTTAAGATCAAACTCAAATTGGCTAAAAAACCATCTTCTTTTTAGTTATTTTTGTAAATATTTTTCTTTTCCATTTCTATGGAATGTTTATGGATGTGAAAATTTAAAATATAATTTTTGTTATCATGTAATTTGTATTTTTTGGTTAGTTTTTATTTAATTTTTTGTGTTGTAAAAGAAATACTTCAATTCCAAATCCAAATCCAAATATTAGTCATCCAAACAATGAATTTGAAATTATAGAATTTCAAATTACAAATTCCCAACCAAAGAATTTCAAATTATTGAATTTAAAATTCTTGCATTTTAAATGATAAATTTGAAATCCAAATCCAATTCCAAATCATAGTTTCCAAACGCTAGCTTATATAAATGAAGAATAAATTATCTTTCCTTAAAAAAAAGTAAGGCGATAGTGAACATTTTTCCTATAATAGAAGTCAATTTCGTACTTTTACCAGATTTTGGAAAGGAAAAGTTGCCTCAAATTAATTATAGAGTTCGAGATCTTGTGACATAGCAATTAGTATAATATATATCGTATGTTACAACTGTCGCAACGTCCGGGTCCGGGGGTATCGAACCCTACCGTTTAACGACTTAAAAAGGGGGAATACAATTGAAATCCTATGGGAGTCGCCATTAATCTTTTTTAACCTAGGTGTGATTAGCCACCTATCAGATTAATAAGTCTAATATTAACCTAAACTTGGCAAAGACAACACTAAACCTAATAAACGGTCTATTAACCAGAGTTCTAAAGGTTCGGGAGTCGGGTACGCGTGGGGAAGTATTAGCACTCCCACGACGCCCGTCAAAAGACGGTACTGACTAGCCTAAACTTAACTGTGGGTTTCTATTATTGGTTGTCTTTATGCTTGAATATTTTCATGCCATTAAACTCTTTTATTAATCTTTAAAAGAAAATAAACAAGCAAAAATGGTTTTTGGATTTTTGAAATAGGAATGTTGGGAACTTTCCCATTTTTTGTTTGTTCTCTTTTTGAGTTCCTCATGAGTGGATTTTCTTTAAAACTTACCATTAAAATGACTCTATTTGAAAAATGTTGTTTGAATGCTTTGAAAAACCTGATGGGAACTTTCCCACTTTGAAAAGACCTAAATTGAATTTTTTGAAAGCTTGAATGAATTTTTTTGATTTTGAACTTTGAATTTTTTGGATTTTCGAAAACTTTTTTTTATTTAATTGTGAAAGACTCAATTTTTTCCTTTTTAATTTTTATCTTGGAAAACTAAAAGACAACAATTATCAAACACAAACTCTTTTTTAATTTTGAAAAAAATGGTTTTATTCTATTTTCATTTTCAAAATTTTCCTTTTTTTTTATTTTCTTTAACTATTAACTGAAAATTACTAAGTTTAACCCTAGATGCATGAATGCAAATGATGCATGAAATTCCAATTTGATTTTAATTTAGCCATCAGTTATACGAGGAACACCTTTGGCCGCCTCCCAATAAATGGTAAACGACCTCCGGAAATTTCCAAGCCTCCGAGAGAAGGTGAGGAAACTCAGACACGCATGAATGAGTCGCCCGCCTTTCCCATCACAGGATTATTTTAATTTTAGTCTCATGAGCATGGCATAATCAATAATATAAAGAAGGATAAATATTGAAACTAAATGTGAATGCATATATATGGAACCTATTTACCAAAGTCAAAATTGTTTCCATCTTAAAACTCTATATTTATTCATATTTAGACTTTAGATAAATCCTTAAGTTCACAATTTATTAAGGCCCAAATAAAGCCATAAGTCCAAAGATAAACATTAGACCCAATTATAAATTAAAACCCAAGAGACATAATAAAAATGAAGCCCAAGAATAAACTAAAGCCCACACCAACAAACTAAAAGCTAATGGTCCAATAGGAATTGACAAGCCCAACTAACCAATTAAGAGCTCAAACTCATTTGCCAAAATTCCAAAAATTCTAATTTTATTAAATACCGAAAATGTGATTTTGATTTCTAAATCATTCAATATCATTTAAAGGAAAAATAGGTTTCCAAGTCATTAAACTATCAAAATCAAAATTTCTAAACATGGAGTCAACTTTCGAACCTAAAATTACCGTATTTAATTCCTAAATTAAGGCTTTTATTCCTAATTACTAATATTCTACTCATGAATCAAAGCCCAAAATTTTGCTTTCCAACTCACTATTTTCCGAAATTTGCCTAACTCCTAAATTTCTTACTTCCAAATTTTCTTTAATCTGGTCATTCTATTGACTTAATCACATCATAAAAGCTAAGCTAATTTTAAACCTAAGCTAAAAAGGATTAAACCGTATAACTAATATGATGAAACAGGACTTAATTGAACAATCAAGAAACATAATACTTAAAGTTAACATATATCACATATGTATTGCATAGTATAAATGCCAACAATTAAACAGAAGAAAAATCAAAACTTTATAAATTCTCTCACCTCTCTTTACCTTGCCTCGCCGGATTCCGCACCCCACGGTGGTGCCGCCGTGTCGGAGCTCCGATGAGCCTCAGATTAAGTTGAAAATTGGTGGGTTGGTTCGCCTCATTGCCTCCTTCACAGATCCGCCCTTAGTTTGCTCAAAACTTGACCAAACACTCTTCAAATAGACTTGGCCAAACGAAGCTTTCAACCTCTCTGATCGGAAAATCTAGCCGTTAATTGATGCCGACTTCAAGGTATGTTCTTCAATTCATTTTCCTCTCTTTACTCACCGAACCAATTTATGGAATAGAGCTTAGAATTCAAAATCCCTAAATCTTTCCTAAAGAACCCTAATATGTTTTCTTGGATTTGTTTTGGTTTGAAGGGGAAAAAAAGATGTGGGAGGACAAAGCAAGGAAAATGAAGCTTCAAAAGGTAAAAAAAAAAAAAAAAAA
>AWWV01009298.1:0-21130 GCA_001974805.1 Corchorus capsularis | reverse complement strand
CGATCAAGCAATGGAGACAAGGAAGGAAAGCACATATCAAGAGCATTGGAGCTTACATTTTGCATAAATAGAAAAGCTTTCTTGAACTCTAATCTCATTTAATTTCCTATGTTTGATTGATGATTGATGCATATCAATTAATTTTCTTGAATTGAATGTTTTCCATGCATATTATCATTGTATAATTATCTCATGCATCTCATACATATAGACTCTTAAGTGATAAGAACATAAGGTCAATCTTTTGATGGTTATCAAGTGGAATTTTTGGTGAAAATCAAGTGTTTTTGGATTGAAGAAATTGGGAAATTTATAAGGTTTTTGGATGCCAATTGAGTTGAAATTGAAATTGAGTTTGGTAGCAAAAAGTGCAAAATTGGAGCAAAAAAATGGACCAAGCCCGACTCCAGCTAGGGCCCCCATGTCGTAAGCCTGGGCACCCAGCTGGAAAGCCCCAGCGCCCAGCAGCAAGTGCCAAGCGCTGGACGCCGACTCGGGGTGGGCGCCCAGGCGCTTTGCCTGTGCACCCAGCTCGTAGGCTTGTGCACCCATGTGCAGCTGCCAACACACATGCACCCATGCTATGCACCCATGCCATGCCGTACGCACCCAACACTCACAACCCACCACCCATCTCAAACACTATAAATACCACCCAACACCCACCTCAAATCCTTCAACACCCACCTTCATCCAAAACCCACTCAATTTTCTTTTCTCTTGCCTACATACACATATTCACTCACTTTAATTTTCAAATTTCACTACTTCATCACTCACAAATCATTTCTTTCACCTTTTTATCACCTTAAACACTTACCCATTTGATTATCCAACACTTTTTCCATCAAAACCATCAATTTTTCAAATTTTCAAGTTTTGGGAAAGTGATTGTTTTCTTTGGATTCTTGTTTGGAGTGATTAGAAAGGAGATAAGAGATAGTTTGGAAGTTGATTGAAGCATTTTAGAGCATTGGGGAGTGCTACATTGGATCTTAAAGAAAAATTTTTCAATAAACCCTACAAGGTAACCTAGTGCCCACCAAGTGTTCGAGAAAATGTCAAGAAGAGTGAGAGCAAGAACATCAACATCTCAAGCCGCACCTATTGAGGAGGAAACCACCATACAACCTTACCTTAGTGTGCCGCCACCAATATTTGTTGATAATAAATGTCAAGAGTGGTATTAAGCAAGGTATAACAACTCTTTCATTATAGAAAAAGTGCTTCCAACTAACATTGATCAAGAACTTGGATTTAGCCAATTATTTGTCAATAGAGGTTGGGGATCACTTCTTCAAGTAGATGGATACTACTATCCAAATTTGGTGAAGCAATTTTACGCCAACATAGACAAGGAGCGTGATGGTTATTCCTACACCATCAACACAATGGTCAAAGGTAAGCACATTGTAGTTGATGAGGAATATCTATGCCGTTTACTTGGTTTGAACAATGAGGGTAGTATGTTCTATTTTACTTATGTTAATGGAGAGCGAAGGACCGCCACCGAGAGCACATGGAAAAGGGATGGTGCATTAAGGAGGTTTGACATTCCTCTTGGTATGGATAACCAAGGGAGTAGGAAGGTAAAAGTTAAATACATGGAACCAAGGGATAGACTTGTGTTTTACTTATTACATCATAACGTCATTCCTAGGAGTAGTAACAAGCATAAGCTTCGCATTGAAGACTTCTATGTTGTAGACAAGCTTTTCCATGGATTAGGACATTGTAATGGAATACCAATGGCTAGGTTGTTACTCTCAAGGATGTGGGAAGTAGTTCATTCTTCACATGAAGATAAGGCATTTGTTTTTCCATTGTTGATTAGCAAGATTTTGGTCAATGAAGGAGTTGAAGTCGATGGTGAGTATTGCTTCAACAATGAACACAATGACATTGATGTGAATTGTTTAAGTCATTTGGGTTTAAGGAGGAGAGTTGTTGCCAATGAGGTACATTGGAACAATGTGCAAATAAGGACTTATGCACAAGGACTTGAACAATCACAAGGGACAAGACAACCATCCTTGGAAGTTGATGAAGAAAATTTCCAAGAGCTTCCTATGAGAGAATTTCAACAACTTATGGTTCGAGAGATGAGACAACATAGGAGTGAGATGAGGGCTGACATGGAGAGAATGGAGGACACCCTACGTGATTCAATGGGTCAAAGGAGACCAAGGAGAGGCCATTAATTCTTATCCTTAGGATGTCATATGTTATGAACTCTTTTATGTTTTGCATTTAGGATGTCAAATTTTCTTATGTATAATTTCATTCTTTGATTAAGAAGTGTAATTAATAATGTTTTTCATACCCAAAAATGGTTTGACAAGTGTATTACTTCTAGAACTTGTGTTGAATCTTGTGTACATTTATAGAAGTATGTCATGGATATGTCAAAGACTAAGTGTGGGGGTATGAAGGGTAGTTAAAATCTTTTTTAAAAAAAAAGTGTTTTCTTGTTAAGAGGAGAAGAGATATTTTCTTGCTAAAAAAATAATAAAAAAATAAAAAAAATTATTAATCCATTGTTGTCACTCTTTTCTTTAACAAAATGAGTTAGTAACCCTTGGAAATAGGATAAGAGGCATGGAAAGCGGAAATATTGTCCCTCTTGTAAAAATGAGTGTTAATAACCTCAATTAAAGGGAGCTAGTAGCCCCAATTCATGGACACTTCTAAGGTTAGTAACCTTGCTTAGAAATTTTGAGCTATTTCTTTTAAAACCCATCTTAATTTTTTATTAGTATCCATGATATTACTTTCTCTTTGGAAATTGATGAAAATACAAGCTTAAGGTAAGTTTTCCTTGTCAAAATTCATCCAAGGTATGTTCATCTTAAAACTTACATTATTGATTGGAATGGTTTTGTGCATAGTTGATTTGAATCTTATGGTCTTTGTATTCTTACTAACTTGTATTGCATTTGACTAGAAAATGTAGATTAAATTCTTAATTTGTTAGAAATACTTTGTTTTCTAAAGTTTCATGTCTCTAGTTAATGTTACATAATGTTTGTGGGTATCGTTCTAGTTAAGTAAACCCTCAGGAGACTATAACTCCTCCTTTATAGACGTATAGAGGTTTAAAGGCTTGTGTCACATGCTAAGTGTCACCGTACACCTACGAAAGTGGAATCAATATGTTGCTTAGTTTAGGACTAACCTTTTTTATTTTCTTAGGATTAACCTTAGTTTGCTAGGGACTAGCAAAGCTTAAGTGTGGGGGAAATATGATCGGACCAAAATTATGCATCTTTTTATGGTCATTTTCCTATGCTTTTAGAGTATTTTATGCTTGATTATGGCTTATATTTGGTATATTTGTGTTTATAGGTGTTAAAGTGAAGAAAAGTGCAAAATCACCATTTTTGTACCTTTTTGGAGCCTTTTTGGATGATTATTTACACAAATATTTTCCAAGGACATTGTGGATGAAGAATGGAGCCAATATGTTCGTGATTGAAGAGCTTGAAGAGTCAATTTTATCATCATAAGATTGATTTTCAAGAGTTTGAAGCAAAGGAGCAAAGTTGAATTTTAAGGCAAGAAAACATGTCAAGATGTGTCATAGCACTGGAGGACATGGGTCGCGAGGCAAACCACATGGGGCGCCAAGCATACCACATGGGCCCCCAGCTGGAGTCGAGACATGCCACCAGTAAGCACATGGGCGCTGGTGACATGGGTGCTGAGGCCAACGACCTGGGCGCACAAGCCAACCAGATGGGCGCCCAGGGGGAGTCGCGTAGCATGCCATGCGCGCGCCAAGCACACATCATGCGTGTCTTCACCTTGAAGCTTCTTCACTTGTTTCCAGATTTGGCGACCTTTCTGTATTTTGGCCATAACTTTTGATCCACAGCTCCATTTGAGGCATATGAGTAGCCGTTGGAAAGCTAACTCCAGGATCTACAACTTTCGTGTTTTGGTCGAAGCCCAGTTTTGCCGTTTTCGTGGACGAAAATGCCTCTGAAGTCAGCGGACAGAAACTGTCCTAGGCCTTTTATGCGAGATTGATCCAATTAACAAATTCTTATTTGGACTAGCTTGAAGACTTGGAGAGCAGCCCAGCACGTCCTTAGGGTTTGTTTAGCTCTAAATTAGCCCTAAGTCACCTCTATAAATACACTCTTTAAGTCTAAAACCCTAGCACATCAAGGTGTAATCAACCCTTGTATCGCATAGATCATCTTTTTCTAGGTTTTGTGCCGCCAAGGAGAGGGAGGAGGCAGCCGGCCTCCAAACTTGTAAGTCTCTCATGGATTGCTTGCAATCCATGAGTAGCTAAACCTTAATACTTCTTTTCCTTAGGTACTTTTGATCAATGAATTATTGGTGAGACTTTTGTTCTTAATAATTTGAAGCTTTTTCCGTTTGAATACGTTTCTTTATCTCTATGCATCATCTTATGTGTTCATACTTTGATTGATTTGGTGCGCAACATATCTTGAGATTTATGAATCCTATAGTTAGATTCAAGTAGCTAGAGTCAAGCTAAAGTTGGTCCAAGTAACAATTGAATGCTAGGAGTCCTAGGTTCAATGGGATATCAAACCTTGTTGAAATCTTTAGGCCGAGATGGAAATTGACGTAGGCAAGTTTGGTATTGATTTATCATGCTTGTGGAATAATAAAACCTAATGCTTGTTATATGAAGGGCTTAAACCATAGATTATAACATTTGAGGTTAATTGCAGTGAGATACGGATTAATCTTTTTAGCATGTTGGAATTAGCATTACGTCTGTTCGTATACCAATTATTCAAATGGAGTTATTTAAGATATTAAGAGGATTACTTTGTTTCAATGAAAGTTGATGTCTACGTCTTAGGCTATATACCAATTTGGAGTAATTTATGATTCTTAATTGATTGCAATCTAAGCCAAATTTATGTTTAGTGTCTATGATCCATGATTCACTTGATCAAAGTAGTTACCTAAAGGAGAAGAAGTATGCTTTTATCAATTGATTTTCTCTTTAATTATTTTCTAGTCAATTATTTATTTGTTTTCAATTCCAATTACAAAAATCCAAAAATATCTTTTCTAGGTTAGAATTTCTTTTGTAAGATTTAACTTTGATTCATACCTTCCCTGTGGATTCGACCCCTACTTGCCCTAGCTAAGTAGTTAATCTATATGTTATTGGTTTGTGGGGAATTCATCTTGTGATTTGTTCAACGACCGATCAAGCAGCTATGTGGGCATAATTCTTTACAAATTTTCTATAGTACCCCGTAAGACCTAAGAAGCCTCTCAATGTTTTCAGGTTGATTGGAGTTGGCCAGGCTATTACTGCAGAGATCTTAGTGGGATCGACATGGACTTCTCCCTCCCCAATCACATGACCAAGATAATCAATTGAAGTTTGCCCAAAACTGCATTTAGATAATTTGGCATAAAATTGATGTTATGATAAGAGTTTGAGCATGGCTGATAAATGTTCATAATGAGCCTCCATGGAAGGACTATACACCAATATATCATCGAAGAAAACAAGTACGAATTGCCGTAAGTATGGCCGGAAAACCTCATTCATGATAGCTTGAAATGTAGAGAGGGCATTTGTAAGACTAAATGGCATTACAAGGAATTCATAGTGCCCATCGGCTGTTCAAAAAGCTGTCTTATGGACATCTTCAGGGTAAACACGAATCTGGTGATAACCAGCTCGTAAATCCAACTTGGAGAAAACTCATGCTCCATGCAATTCATCTATGAGTTCATCCACAGTTGGTATAGGGAATCGGTCTTTAATTGTTGCAGAATTCAGTGCTCGATAATCTACGCAGAAACACCAGGTGCCGTCTTTCTTCTTGACAAGAAAAACTGGAGAAGAGAAGGGACTAACACTAGGTTGGATGATCCTTTGTTTCAGCATATCATCGATGATTTGTGCCATGTCATGTTTCTGCGAATGAGGATACCGATATGGTCTCACATTGATGGGATTTGTGCCTGGTTGTAAATGGATATTGTGGGACTGCATTCGGAAGGGGGGCAGCCCTTGTGGCTCGGCAAAAATTGCTTGAAACTGCGTTAATAGTGTTTGTAGCGGTTCTGGCAGTGTTAAAGCAGAAGTACTATTCGACTTAGTTTCAGAAGCTAATAAATGAGCTAAGGCTATGGATCCCGTCTGGGATAAACGTCTTACTTGTTGCCCTTCTACCCCAATGGTAATCGAAGGTATCTTACCAGTACAAATGAGACGATCCCCGTTGCCGACCACCACTGAAAATGGCGGTGCCGGTGCTAACCGTAGTCCCAACAGTTTGGCGACTCGTGGTTGAATGAGGTTGTGGGTACTACCCGAATCAATAAGCATACGCACCTTGTGCCCCATCAAGTACCCTGTCATTTTCATGGTGTGATAGGATGTCGACCCACTTAAAGCATGGAGAGAGACCAGAAATGTTGATTGGTCAGTTTCATCCAAATCTGGAGTTGGAGGCAAGGGAATTGAAGCCAGAGAGAAAGCTGTAGAGTTGGTATTCTCGGATGGCATATCAGGTTCTTCCTCAGTTTGTAGTAACAGAAAATGGGTTGTTCTGCACCTATGACCAGGTTTATATTGCTCATCACAGTTAAAGCAAAGGCCTTTGGCTCTTCTAGCTTGCATTTCAGTAGGTGAAAGTCTTTTAATGGGGAGAGAAGTGATGGGTTTTGCTTGAGAAGGTGGTTGTAATTTTGGAATTGTTGATAACAAGGGTGGTTTTGGTGGAGGTAAGGTGAGTGTGGATTTCGGTAGTGGAGCTCGAGGAGGAGCAGCGGTTGGAAAGGAAATAGAGGATGAAGAATCTGCCAGCTTTTCTTCAATTAACGCAGCACAATCGCCGGCCTCAGACAAGTTTTGAGGTTTGAGAGTAGACATCTCTCGTTGTATTTGTGGCAAAAGTCCACCCAGGAAACAGTTGAGAACGCTAGTGGTAGAGAGCCCATCAACCTTATTAGCAAGCTTCTCAAATTCGCCTCTGTAATGAGCAACAAAGGATATTTGTTTGAGCTTAAAAAGGGCTGCCTCATGGTTGAAGTAAGAAGAATGACCGAAACGCCTTTCTAATGCCGAAGCAAAGGAAGCCCAATCTGATAACTGGTTGTTGCGATGCATCCATTTAAACCAGCTGAGGGCTAAGCCACTCATATAAAAAGCAACCAGAGGGAGTCGTTGTTCTGGTGTGATGGCATGAAACGCGAAGTATTGCTCTGCTTGGAAAAGCCAATCAAGGGGTTTTGTGCCATCAAAAGTAGAAAGATGGATTTTGGGACTTTTAATATGAAGAGAGTCGGGTGGGGCAGGGAATTAAGATGAGGAAGGCGATTTCTGGGCAAGTGTTTGCGCTGTTAACAAGGCCGATGGTGGTGTTGTTGACGCTGTTTTATCCAGGCGTGCAACCTGATCGTGAAGATCATGAATGGAAGAGCGTTGCTCAATGAGAGCAGATGTGAGGGCTGTGTAACGAGCATCTAAGGATGCATATTTTGATTTGAATCAAGAGAAATCAGTAGCTCCTGTATTTGAGCAGCAACGGCGGTTGTCACTTGAGCGATGACCTCGTCGGTTTGAGGTTTTGGTGGCATGGTGGTGGCGGAAGGTCAATGAAAGCACCAATGATAGGATTTCTTAGCCTTGGCGGCTAAGCCTAAAGAAGAGATGAGAAAACTGAAGAGAAAAAGATGAGAAACGGATTCTTTCCAATTATTTTCTTATGCCCTCAATTCCATTACACCACGATTATAAAGCCACAATCAACCTAGGATCACGAGTAGCAATGATCCCATACAAACACATCTATGATAACAATTGAAAAGTTCATGATAGATTAATTATATAGAGCAGAAATAATAATCGCATAATTCTATTCTAGTATAATAGAGCTAAGCTCATAGTCCTTTGTCCAAACAGGAGTCACCTTGGGCTGTGACGAATTTGGCCTAGTTGAAGGCCTATCACTTTTCAAGGAAAAAAACTACCAACTATTTATTATATATAGATTTAATTTTAAAAAGAAATATATGTGAAAGTTTTTATTTAAAAATTCATAAAAAATAAGTAACTATGTATATATACAAGTAATTGCATTCACGGAGTGAGTGCCAAAGTCTAGTATTATATTAAGTGCATTAATGATTGATATTATCTTACATCTAAAATATACAATCATTCAAAATGAACAATCGATTGGTACAAGTGGTTCGACATTTATTCTCTAAAGTAAGATCTCAAGTTCGAGTCTTATAAATGAAGAAAATCATTGTTATGAGAGTTTTATCTCTTAGTTGGTCAATTGAGTTTGAATAAGACTAACTTGTAAATATACCCCAAAAATACAATCATTCAAACCGTTTATATTTTTTATTTAAACTAGTCTTCACTATCACGTGCATTGCATTTGACCCAACATATTTAAATTAAATGAATATTAAAAGAATAAAAATTAATTATAAGTTAAAGGAAATAATTTCAAGTTACACTTCTTTTATTTTTTATTTTTGAATTAAATTCTTGTTAAAAAGAAGGAATAAATTTCAATCATAATAATTAATAGTTTAATACGCACTCGAAAAATGAAAAACAGGCCAATCACAATAATTAAAATTCAAATCATTTTTCAGTTTAATTAGTTCTTTAAGAAAATGATGAATTATTAATGATTAGGGAGCTTCTTTTTTTTTCAGTTCAATGATTAGGGAGCTTAGTTTAACTTTTAACTCCAAAGTAGTGATAATAATACTTTTATTAGTTTATATTATAATTGGGTTGGGTCAAGAACTACCAAAACCCTTCAATTTATTTTTAAGAAATTAAAATGGTAAAAATAAAATAATTATAAAATTATTGAATTTAATTAAATAAAAATAGATTTTAGTATAATAAAATTGTAAAATTTTAAACAATGGAATTTAAATATTATATTCGAAAAAAATTCTGAAATATTTAAGTTTTTAATTAAAATAGTAAAATGCAGGCTTTTCATAACAGGATCGGCCGACGAATCGGTCAAAGGTCTTAATAGCGGTTCGATCGGTCCAACTGGTCGGTCAGTTTCTTGAATTTTTTATGAATATTAAATATGTTGAATGCATGTCAACAAAAAATGTTTGCCATAATTGTGAAAATACTTTTTTTCAATAAAACAAGAGGTTATGAGTTCGGATCCCACCACATTCAAATTTTTTCAAACATAAAACTGGTTCAACCCGGTCCGACCATCCGATTTAACCTGGATTTTACCAAAGTAAAAAAAGGGACATTACAACCAGTGGCGGATCCAGTAATCAAAGTGAGTGGATCATCACATAATAGGATTATTTTTTTTATAGTAACTAGTCATCACTTCCACGTGCGTTGCACGTGACCTAATCTGTTTTAAATTATATGAAGATTAAAATCTTAAGCATACTACTAATTTTGTCCTAAAGAAGCCTATTATTAGAGCTGGGAAAATTTCACCCGAGTGCGGGTATTCGACTCGACTGCTTGAAACCAAACCTGATCCAACCCGATTCGACCAAAAAATCCGCTCAATCCGAAACCGAAATGATCTGACCCCAAATCCTTAATGACCCGAACCCGATCAACTCAAGAGATCAATCCGAAATTACCCAAATTGGGATTAATTATATTTAAATGACCCGAATCCGAAAAGATCTGAACCTGAAAATTAGAGGCTCAAACCCGAAATTATCGAAACCATATCACCCGAAACCGAAAAATACCCAAACTCAAATGACCTGACATTTGAGCAAACCAAACCCAACCCAACCTGAAACCAAAAATTAACGGATTCCGTATAACCAAAAATTTCCTTAACCCGAAACTAAACCCAAATCCAACCCGACCAGCCCATTTGTATATAGGTTGGGTTTTACTATCAAAGTAACAAAAGAAATTATTCCACACAAAGAAAAATATTAACAAAGTAAAACAACAAATTTAAACCCACAACAAGAGTTACATTTATCAAGAAAAAAAATAATTATAACTCAAATAAAATAATTACACGTGAGGGAAATAATAAATTTTACTCATAATACATTAAACTATCAAATAGAAAGATGTCAATCACAATTACTTTTTAAATTGAAATGGTAAAAGTAAAATAATTATAAAATATTGAATTTAATTAAATGAAAATAGAGTTTTTAGTAGAATAAAATTGTATATTAAGAAAATTTAATATATCCAAATTTTTTAGTAAAAATAAAGTAATTATAAAGATATTAGATATAATTGAACAAAAATAGAGTTTCTAGTAGAATAAAACTATAATAGTTAAGCAATGACATTTAAGAAATATGTTTGTAAAATAAGGATATAATGGTCGATTCAAAAGTTTTACAAAACTCGTACTTTTATATATAGTATAGATAATTTTCTTCATCATATATAATATTGAATTAAATGTACATAAAAGAAATTACATATTTTTTTTATAATATAATTACTTTTAAACCTATTTTTTATGATAAAAAATATTTATTGTTTCACTCAAACAGTCCCGTCCTACCTGACGCAAAATTTAGTTTCAAATTTTAAAAAAAAAAACTTTGTAGGGGAAAGTTTAAAATTTAAGGCATTTATATTGTTGTAAAACTTGAGTAATTGTAATGTCATATTAGACAAGAGAAACTGGCATGACAATTTTGGTGATTTATAATTTCAAAAATTTCAAATCTTTTTTTTTGGTTTCATTAGTTGTGCTATTTGTTAAAAAAATCTTATAAGTAATTCAAATTGGCATGATAGATACTACGTCAAATGTAACAAATTATATACCAGATTATTAATTACTATATAGTTAGAAATAGTTTAATGATATAAAATTTGATTGAATACTATATATTATAGAATTATGAAAAAGAAATTATACTATTATAGTTTGTAAGTGTAAGTGTGACAATATTAATATGGTGGGAAAAAGAAATAAGAAAGATTTATTTTCCCATTTGTTTGTAAAACTGTGATTAATATATGGGAAGATTTTCAACTTGAGTTATACCAATACCTTTTCAATTCAAGAATGAAATTATTAAAAAATTGTAAAAAGGATAGATGAAATGTATTTATTTTTACTCTTTTAAATGATTTTAGTTTGGGGTGGCTAAATAGAAAAATTACTAACTTTATTATTGGCTCATATATTATTTATTCATTTCTTAAATATTTAATGGGGTTTCAGAAAAAAATTTCAATGGAGTCAAATGCATTTTTCACAATCTTTAGTGGGGTCAATGTAAGAAATACCACTAAAATTCTCAATCTTTACAAGCCTATACTATAATTTTTCCAAAGTTCAGTGGGGTCATTTGATCCCACTGAATACAAGGCAAATCCGTCATGATTACAACATTATTCGGAACCGGATAAGCCACTGGTTCCCGATTTAATCAGTCGGATCGGTCCATTTTTCAAAACACTGATAAAATGGTAAAAAAATAAAATAGTTATAAAGATAATATATTTCTTTTTACATAAAAAAATTGTCTCTTGGTGGGCATCATTAATCCTAGGGCTCTTAGTCCCCCACTCTCTCTTAAACTCCAGGGATTCCATGGTGAGGGGCAAACCTGCGGTCAGTAATAGGGCATGTCAAGTGTAAATCTTAACACATGGTGGGGTTGAGCAAGAGCCTATGTTAGAAAACTCTTTGCGTTAACTCAGACTCGAACCCAAGACCACGTCTGTCAGCGAACGTCACACTCGACTTCCTAACCACTAAGCCACCTAATAGAGTTTTTAATAAGATAAAAGTAAAAATTTAGACAATTACATTTAGCAAATATATCGAAAAAAAGTGTACAATCATCGATCATAAACTTTTACAAGATTTGCACTTTTATACATAGTAAGTATAGATAGAATAGATAGCTTAGACTGAAAAACGTTAATGCACAAAAATTTTGTTTCGTTTAGTCGATCAAAATCCCGTGCAGGTTCTTTTCTCGCTGCTATAAAAACTGTCAATTTCATACTTGTAATTTGGTGTCAATTGAGTCCCTCTACTTAACAGAATCTGTCAATTAATTATTTGTTTGTCCAGTATTACATTAACATTAACATGGATTGACTTGAACTAGTTACTATTAAAAAAAACTGGTAACGTAACGGCTATAATACCCTTTTTTACTTCTATAACAAGTCCTGGGTTTTTTATTTTTTATATTTTTGGCCAGAGGAATTTATTCAAAGCTTACATAACGAAAACTACCACCATGCAAATGCATTTACAGACACAGTTGTCTTCCCTCTGAGAAACCCAGGTCAGAACTCATAATTCCAAAATACTACTACACCCGAAAATTAAACAAAAGATGGAAGATAGATTAATCACATTACATAGATATACACTTAAATTTGAGTTTTTGTGATGATCAAAAGTGACAGCCACAACAGAGATAGAAGAAAGAGAGAGTAGCAACCAAGTAAATAGCTTCAAGAACAGAAGCAATCCTGAAAAGCACATCATCGATGAATGAAAGCTGAATGTTAAGACTCTTCCACTTGAAACCAGACCCCAAAAACTTCCACCTCCATGACTCCTTCTTTATCAGCCTCTTCAATAACACCACCCATCCCTTCGACGAAGACGACGACGTTCCACCCATCACTTTCCCCTTTATCTTTCTTCTTGTTTTTAGATTCTTTTTCCTTTGCCTTTGGCTTTGGGTTTGGTTTGGTTCGAGAAGAAAACGATTTGAGAGGTAGTTATATATTGGAGCGGGAAAACAGGGGTTTGGGTTAGGATTTCTTAATGGGAATCATGGGGAGGAAACGGAACTCCGTTTTAGGTTGACCTTGGTATACTTTAGACTCTAAAGTGTTGTATAGTTTATACTCAGTTTTAAGATATTATTGAATTTCTAGACTTTGTCTAGAAACATTATATGTAGTTAGAATTACATTTTAGACTTTGACGTCAAATACACTAGATTTATTGCCCTCTTGACTCTTGTGTTTTCCTTTTTCATTATATAATCTTCTTTGATTCATAAAGTCAATGGCAACAATATTTAAGGCTCTGTTTTGAACATGGAAAAAATTCTCCATACTTAGTTAAAGTCAAAATTCTCCTCAACAACTTGTAGGCAACACAACACATGGAGAATTCGAATAAGTTGAGGAAGGCATCTTTTTCTGCTGTGCCAACTGCCAAACAAAGAAAAATACATGCACCATGCATGCATCATAATTTTTCTTCTTTTTTTTTTTTTTCTTTCATCAAATAAGAATCCTGTAAAAAATTTAAATAATGTGAAGGAAAATTATATAGTACACCGTTAGTGGAGTTTAGCAGACAACACATGCGGGGGTTAAGGGTTGACATGTATCCTTTAGGAAATAGTTTTGAATTTTAGAAACAAAATTAATTCACAAAATGGACATGTGTCAACTGCTCAACCCGCTTGTCGAGTCCAAAATTTACACTGTCAGTGTATCAAATAAGTATCCTAATGTGAAAAACAAACTTTTCAAAACAAATGAGCCTTATAATTGAACATATATTGTCTAAAAGGGCTATGTAAATCCCGATCACGATACAAACATAGTTCATATTGACTATTTAGATCTACATAATTGTATGAATCCTGCATAAACTAAAATATGTTCAAATTAACCATGATTCATATCTATAGTCTACAAAGCTCACGAAAATATTGGACAACACTGAAATCTCTGATCTCCTTTTTTCCATTTCCTGATTTGGAAACCATATGAGTTCTCAATAAATATAAATTTATTTTGCCTCTATTTTTTTAGAGAATCTAGTTTAGAAGAAATACAGCTTTTACAATACTTTTCAAAATTATTCTTAATTTTGCCTATATTTCTAGTAGTGTAACATGTATTTCTCTTTTTATATTTAATAAGGAAAATTATACAATATAATATACTGTTTATGGAGTTAAGCAGACTACACATGCGGGATTTAAGGGTTGACATGTGTCTATGTTTGGTTCGTGGTATCTTAGATATCACGTGGTAGTATCATTCACAACTCTTTCCTAGGAATGCTATTTTAATGGGAAAGTGTACATTTTTTTGTTTTTGTGGGAATCAGATTATCATGTTTGGTTAATGTGGGAAAGTTATTAAAATTCGAGAGTATAAGAGAAAGTCAAGGGAAACATACTAACACTTTTCCAGGAAAATAACTTTCCCACCATTTTGGGTGGGAATTGTGAAGGCTTCAATGATTGAGTGTTGTATTGATTGATCAAGTATAAGTACACAGAGAATACATCAGATAAGTATTGATACAAATAAGTAGAAGGATTGGTTGTACAAGAGGCTAAAGAGACCAAGTAGTTAGAGTCCTATGAGACTTGATCTTTATCTGGTTGAAATGGCTTATCACCCTCCTTCAAGCTTGGAGTACCCTGGAGAACTCGTAGCTTGTCTCGAAGCTGAGAATGTCTTGTCTGAGTCAGTGGTTTGGTTAGGACATCAGTAATTTGATCAAGGCTTGAAATGTAGTTCAAAGAATGTGTTTCTTCATGAATTTATCACGCACATAATGAAAATCAATCTAGAGGTGCTGAGACCGAGAATGAAAAATTGGAGTGACAGTTAAGTATGTGGCAAAGAGATTATCACACCATAGCACGGGTTGTGTTGTCAAAGGAAAGCCAATTTCAAAAAGTAAGGCTTGTAGCTAATGTACCTCACTTGTGGCCGAGGCCAAGGCTCTGTACTCTGCTTTTGTGGACGATCTTGACACGATTCTCTGCTTTTTGGAGGTATAAGAAAGAGGTTAGAGCCATAGTATATTGCATTGCCACTGGTGGATTTTTGATCGTCAACACCCACCCAAGTCAGAATTCGAATACTCATGAAGTTGAGAACCTGATTTCTGAGAGATGAACAAACCATGTCGTAACATATCAACTAGATAGCGTAGAATTCTTTTAACAGCCGACCAATGACTCTCGGTGGAGAATGCATATATTGAGAGACTCGGTTGACGGAGTATGACAAGTCAGGTCGAGTAATAGACAAGTATTGCAACCCTCCAACAATACTACAATAAAAAGCAGGGTCGGAAAATAGAATGCTATCGTTGGTTTGCAGTTTTTGTTATAGACAGGCCGAAGTGGAGATGGGATTGGCTTTATCCATTTTTTCCTTTAATAAAAGCTCACCAATATATTTTTGTTGTGTTAGAGTTATGCCATCCGAATCTCTGGTAACCTTAACTCCTAGGAAATAACTAAGATTTCCCAAATCTTTCAATGTAAAAGATCGTTGCAACGAGCTAATCAAGCAGGCAAGCGCATTTGAATAGGATCCAATAAGGATAATATTGTCCCCACATAAATCATACAATAAAGACGAACCTTATTTCTGATGTAGAAGAACATAAATGTATTTATTTTTGAGCCTGTGAATCCAAGCTTAAGCAGCTTATCCATAAGGCACCTATACCAAACTCGAGGAGCTTGCTTTAATCCGTATAAAGACTTTAGTAATTTGCATACATAATTTAGATAATTTGGGTCAGTAAATCCAACGGGTTGCTCCATAAAAACTTCTTCTTCCATTGTTCCATGTAGGAAAGCATTCGAGACATCGAGTTGCTTGACATGCCAATTGTGTTGTATTGCCAATGATAGAATCAATCAAATGGTTTGTGGCTTGATGACAAGACTGAATGTTTCATTATAGTCCAGCCCAGGTCATTGATGAAATCCCTTCGCAACCAATCTGGCTTTCAACCTTTCATTAATTCCATCTTTGTTCTTCTTTACTCGAAATACCCATTTGCAGCCTATTACATTGTGTGCCACAGACCGTGGAACCAACTCCCAGGTTCTATTTTGCAACAAGGCTATATACTCATCTGCCATGGTCGATCTCCATTCGGGCAATTTTAGTGATTGAGATGCCGAGGATGGTTCTGCAATATAGACCGAAGCAATCGAAGTTTGTGGTTTGGGTTTCAAGCTCCCTGTTTTCAACTTGGTTATCATCGGATCTATTGGTTGAGATGGTTGTGTTGATGAATCAGGTTTGTTGTATTTTTCTAAGATCAACAATTAAGGAGAGCCCTGAAGAGGGAGGCGCTGTTGGGGATTGTAAGGTTATAGGTGATGTTGTGTTCGACAACTCTGTTGTGGGTTCGGTTGAAGTGTTGATATTGGGTGAAGTCGGTGGTGGTGGTGGTTGTGTTTCGGTTTGGGGTTGAGGTGGAGGTATTGTATGATTCTCGGTTCTGGAGATGGAAAGTGGTAAGATCATATTGGTTGTACCTGCAGGTGGTGCCACTAGACTGGTGCTCACTTGGAAAGGAAATACATGTTCATCAAATAAGACATGGCGTGTGATGTGAATTTTACCAGTGAGAAAATCAAGACATCTATACCTTTTGTGTATTTTGCTGTAGCCCAGAAAGACATATTTCATGGATCAATGAGCTAGTTTGTGTGGAGCATAGGGGCGGAGCCAAGGGTAACATTAGCTGCATTCCGCCCTTGCTTATTCGCTTTATCCAATCAAGATATGTTATCCGGTGGGCAAGTCTCCCCATACCAGTAAAAGTCAATTCCTACCGTGATTCCACCTCTAGGGAAATCCGTGACATAAGCAGGTTCCCGAATAGAGGAGGAATTTGGCTTTGGACTTGAATAAACAATCGCGAGGGTCCGTTAATCTATTCCCTTGAGCCTAAGACCAAAAACTCTAAGAAACTTGTACCCAAGAAGACCAATCCCTTTGCATCTACTTTCCTATGAACTTGTTTTCGTCTAGAATGTCCGATTTTTATCCCGGGGTGCGCGGGAAGTAATGATTAAAGCTGTATTGCAGGCTATTCCCACTTACACCATGAATGTCTTTACTTTACCAAAATCTTTGTACAGGGAAATTAAAAGTATGATTTCACGGTTTTGGTGGACAGAGGCAGCCGAAAGTGCGGAGAGTGTCATATTTGGGTTTTTCATGGAAGATTGTTTCAAATGGGCTTTTGTGTTTGAGTCTGGGTGTCGGTAGCTTATTTATGATGTAGACTGCGGCATCAAAGGCATAGGCCCAGTATTTCAATGGGACTTCAACATGATTCATCAGTGCAAGCCCAGTTTCTACAACATGGCGATGTTTTCTCTCGGCACAGCCGTTTTGTTCAGGTGTGTGTGGGCATGAGCTTCGTTGAGTGATGCCATTTTGGGCCAAATATTCGGTTAAGGCCTGGTATTCTCCGTCCCAATCTACTTGGAAAGATTTAATTTATCTGCCAAAAAAATTTTCTACTATGGATCTGAATTTAATGAAGACATTTAAGACATCAGATTTATATTTGATGGTAAATAACTAGGAAAAATTACTGAAATGATCAAAAGAGAGAACATAATATGATGAACTTTCAATAGACTTTATTGGAGATGGGCCTTAAACATCGGAGCAAACAAGTTCTAAAGGCTCTTTAGCCTGAAATTAAGAGTCAGAAAAATGTAATTTATTCGCTTTGCTAATGCTACAGGCATGGCATAAATGAGATAAACTAGAAGGCTGAACAGAAATGGAGCTATCTTTCAAAGCTTGACGAACATTCCTAAGAGATACATGGTCGAGGTGAGCATGCCAAGTAGTTAAGCTAGCATGGTTTGCACGGATCGGCTGTCTGTTGAAGTGAATTGTGTACAAGCCATTCTTACTCCGGCCTCTGAACAAAACCTGTCTTGTGGGGATATCCTTCACATCATAATGATAGGGAAACAATTCCAACGAAACATTATTATTTTTTGTGAAGGAATGAACCGAAAGCAAATTATTTGAAGCAGATAGAACATGTAGAATGTTATTAAGCTGAAAAGAATTATCACCTATAGAAACAGTGGAAGATCATATATTCTTAATGCAAAGAGTTTTAACATTTCCAATGGTGACTGAATCAGGACTCGAATACTCATTGTGAATGGCAAGGTTATCGAAGTCCGAATCGAGGTGGTGAGTGGCACCGGAGTCTACTAGCCAGGTATTGTTGTTTGGGATTTAAGCAGCGGCAAGGTGTCTTTGCGGTTTCATGTTGTTTTGTGGTCGATTGTTTGAGCTTTTTGGTGTTTGGGCACTGTCGAGCAGTATGGCCATAGCCATTGCAATTAAAGCAGGTAATGTTTTGAGCATCGGTAGCATTACCTTGTGAATTAGACATTCCAAAATTAGAATTTTGATAGGGGTAATTCTGCCTTCATCGACCCCTGCCTCCGTGTCTGCCTCTCCCTCTCAAAGGTGGGTTTGACATGCTTTATACTGAGCAGTGGGAAGTATCATCACACTTGTTTGGTCGGCTCCAAGCTGAGATCCTTCGCTGAGCAACAGGCTGTATAAGCTATCGAATTTAATCGGCTCCAATTTAGCTTCCAAGGCTCTTACGAATGGGCGGTAGTTCTCTCCCAACCCACCAAGAACTACATCAACCAATAATTCTTCATCAATTGGGTTATTTAAGGCTGCCAATTGACCGAATAACCCTTTGGCTTGTTGCATATAGGTTGTAATTGAGTCTTGTTTTCTTTCAATTTTGAGCAGTGCTGAATGGAGTTGACGAATTTGTGGTTTTGAGCTAGATGAAAAGGAAGCAATTATCTTCTCCCAAGCTAGTTTGGTAGTGGTGGCTCCGACCACTTGAGGAAGGGCTCCTTCAGATAATAAATAGGTAATCCAAGCGAGTACCATTTGATCTCGTTGGAACCATGAGAGGTAAGCAAGATTCAGCTCATTGTTTGCTAGTGTTTATGCTGGTTGATTTGTCTCGCCTTCAATGTGACTTGTGAGATTATAGCTCTCTATAATTGGTCGAATCTAGGCCTGCCATAGCAGAAAATGGGTCGGTGTAAGCTTAATCGAGATCTGTTGGGAAATATTTGGGAATGGTGAAATGGAGGAGGTTTGAGCAGCGGCGGTGTTTGCTGTTGGGATTATCGACAAGGCAAGAAAGGGAATTGAAGATTTGTTGTGAGCCGAAAAAGAAAAGAATTCGATTAGAATATGACTAGCTCTGATACCATGTGAAGGCTTTAATGATTGAGTGTTGTATTGATTGATCAGGTATAAGTACAGAGAGAATACATCGGATATGTAATGATACAGATAAGTAGAAGGATTGGTTGTACAAGAGGCTAAAGAGACCAAGTAGTTAGAGTCCTATGAGACTTGATCTTTATATGGTTGACATCAAGAATCACATTACAACAACTTTACCAACTGAGTGGGATAGTGGTGGGAATGGCTTTCTCATCAAGAACCATATCCCTCCAACCAAACATGGTAAAGTTACTTTCCCAATCTAACTTACTACATTTCCCACAACTTTCCGCGAACCTAACGCCACCTAAGGGAATAGTTTTGAATTTTTTAAACAAAATTAATTCAGAAAATAAGTATGTTTCAACACCTCACCCCGATTGTGGACTCCAAATTTTACATTGTCTTTTTTTTTTTTTTTGGTTCAATGGGAATACATACAACTAATTGTGGGAGGGGGATGGGAGAGCAAGGGATTGAACCCCTACCTCCTAAGTTAACTTTTTAAGGTTTGGCCACTAAGCTAAGACTTCAAGTTCTCAAATTTTACATTGTCAGTGTATCAAATAATTATCCATTTAATAAAGGTAAAAATTAAAATTGTCTTAATTTTATAAATTAGACAGATAATTTAGGTTAAAAAATCCAAAAAAAAGGACTGATAATTTTGGATGGAATAAGTATCAATGAAAATTTTGGATGGAGTAAGTATCAATGAAACTCAAACATACTAGTAAAATTAGGTCTTCGGACTCGGTCTTGCTAGTCCATAATGATCAAAGGCGTGAGCCCATTAACGAAGCAAATTCAATGAAAGCAACAACTTGTACAATAACGAAGCAACCATTTCCTTTCAAAAAAAAAATAACGAAGCAACCATAAGATGGAGAGTCTTAACCAATTTGAAGCTTCATTTAATGTAGTTGAAATACTCATATAGGCTAGGCATCAATATCAAGCATACTTGATTTTTTTAATTTATTTATAAGTTAACTTTGTTCGAGTTGGGTCGGCCTACTATAAGGTAAAGCTCTCTCAACAATATTTGTCTCCATTCACAAGACTCGAACTCGAAACATTGCTTAAGAGAAATAAGTGTTGAACCACTTGTTGATATCAAGCATATTTTAAATACAATGACAAACTAGGTCTTGATTGATAACTTTTGGGTTTTGACTTTACCTATTATTTGAGAAATTATTAGGTGGGACCGACCAATGGAATCTTGCCATGTCAAATAACCTCCTTAAATTTAGACACGATTTTAGCACAAGGTTTAGCCCCCTTTTAAAATAAATCCTCTATAAAGGGTAAGTCCCCAAATTTGAGATATTATTGGGATAGGGTTTTAGAAAATCGATGAGTTGTCTTAATATCATTGGTCGGTCCCATAGATGACGTGATGAGTCCGTCCCACCTAATAATTTCTCCTATTATTTAGGTGGAATCATATTAATGCATCTAAATATAATTAGATACTAATATTGAATTGAAATAACTGTTTGGAATTAATACATATGTTAACATGAATAAATTGGGACTAAAAGTTCTAAAAATGGATAGTTATCAAGGGACAGGAACGAAAGCAGCTAACTCAGCCTTGGAGGATCAATATCGGAGCAAATTTAGAACTGTCAAAATGGAATTTAATCGTTCGATATTGTTTATGTATTAATTATCGTTGTATGCTTTTACTTTCCAACTAATTCCATTTATTGCAAGGGGAAAATGCTATCAGCAAGTATATCTAAATGATTATATATCCTGTGGCCAAAAAAAATGATTATATATCTTTTCACAAATATGTATATATATATATATATATATATTATATATCCTACTATATGAACTAATAATTATATTTTCGGGATCAGCTTATAATCATGATAAACAAGCTTGTTTGATCTCAAAAAATAAACAAGCTTGTTTTACACTCTTTTATAACTTAATTTATGTTTAATATTTTAAAAAATTAATCATTGGATACTCTAATTATATGGATCCTACACATAAAATTTCAAGTCAATCCAATATCTTGATCATATTGATTGAGACTCCAATATTTTTCAATATTTGGACATATATGCTTAATGGTAGAAA